>JAEQBH010000316.1:0-207860 GCA_016808115.1 Tetrastigma voinierianum | reverse complement strand
TAGAATCTCCCAAGAATCTCCGTACATGGTACTTCCCATTTGATTTTTTTTTTCTTTTTTATCTCAGATTGTGTTGTGAGTACCTTTTATTTATGTTAAAATATTTTATGCTTATTTCTGGTTTTTGAACTCTATAATAATTTTGTTTGCGATAATGGGTTTATGTTTTTGTTCTTTTTTTGGGTCCGGTATTGTCTACTTTGAAGATTTTATTTCTTTATTTTTCTATTTCTGGTCAGTGTAGTCAACTGCGATAATGGGTTAAGCTTTTTTGTTTTTAATTTTATTTTTTACGCATACTAGTTTCTTTGGGGGATTTTTGTTTTTGATTTTTTGGCCTACTATTGAAATTTTTATTTGCTTATTGATTGATATTTGTGCTTCTGGTCATTGTATATTGCATCAGCGCTCATATATAATAATGGGTTTAGCTGTTTTAGTGCACATAATAAAATTTTGAAAATTTTTTGGTCGTCCATGAGGTTGCAAATAATCTGTTATTATAGAGAAAGATAATAACAATGAAATTTAGATCAAATGTCTTGGAAGTCTGTGAAACTATCTTACTTGCTAATGTGATTGGTCCATGGTTTAATTAAATGGATTAAGTGCTTATGAGTGGATTTTCTACCTGGTGTTGAACTTGAAATATGTTGATTAGTAGCACTCGTTACTTTTCATTGTTTTTTCATCAATGGGTTTATGCTGCCCTTCAAGTAGCCAAGGAACTTCTTGGGTTGGTGTTAACCCACAAATTTTCACCACCACCGCCATCATCTAATATGTAATTTTCCTTGTCCTATTTCTCTTTCATTTCTGTTTGTATGAGGTGGACTTAAGATTCTTTATTTATTTTATTTTTTTATTTGTTTTTCTTCATCTGATAACTTTTTGGGCACTTCTCTTACATTGATATGCTTTGTGACCTTTTCTATTATTTTTCTGGAGGATCACTCTGTTTTGGATTGGGGTTGGTGTCTTTATGGGTAAGAATAAGTTGGCCACTTCAGCATGCTTTTGTTCAACAGTTATTTTATTGTCTTTTTTTTTTTTTCCTTTTGTCTTGGTTTTTCACTACAAGAATTTGACAGTTAATATAATTGAATTTATATACTAAAACAATTTTGCCGGTAAAAAGAGTTTACCTGACCGATTACCTACTTAATCAGCAAAATTAATTTTCAACTGCTACCTACGCTTATTTACCTACAAAACGATTCAATGTAATGACACCAAATTTTGATTCGAGCTATTAGCTACTAACTTTCCTATAATTTATCTACCAATATTTACTCTACAAACTATTCAACAGAATACAATGTTTATTTTTTATCAAAGATATTAACAACTATTTACTTACAAGTTATCTACTAATATTTACTTATAAAACTATTCAGTAGGTAAAAAAATATATTTTTATTTATCATTGATTTACCTAATGCTAGGGTTTGTAGGTAAATAAACATATTAATTTTTTATATTAATATATAAAAAGGAAAATTTGTTAACTTGGGTTTTCTAGCCCCAAATCCTTCCTACGCGAACGCGCCATGTCCGTTCTCGTAATAAACCACTACAATGTAAGTGGATTTTCAAGAGGAAAATGAAAGCGGATGGTGCTATTGATAAATATAAGGCTAGGCTTGTAGTAAAGGATACAAACAATGAGAAGGTCTTGATTATTTTGATACTTATTCACCTGTTACTAGAATTACATCTATAAGGATGGTACTGCTATAAATGTGTGTATAAGCTTGAAATCCATCAAATGGATGTGAAAACGGCCTTCTTAAACGGAGATTTTGAAGAAGAAATATATTTGGAACAACCCGAAGGGTTCATTGTTCCAGGACAAGAGCAGAAAGTATGTTGGCTTATCAAGTCACTCTATGGATTGAAACAAGCACCAAAACAATGGCATGCTAAATTCGACGGTCATGTCATTTAATGGTTTCAAGATTAATGAGTGCTATAAATGTGTATATGTGAAGCAAACTCGTAATTGCTTTCTAGCTATTTTATGTCTATATGTAGACGATATGCTTATAACATGCAAAGTGATTGTGAGACTAAGAAAATCAAATGCTGCTTGCAAGTAAATTTGAAATGAAAGATACTGGGGTCGCCGATGTTATTTTTAGGAGTTAAATCCATAAGACATCTGTAGAGGATTAGCTCTATCACAACTTATTGATGAACGATTCGAAAGTGCAAGAATCTAGATATTGTACCGGGTGAAAGACTATATATGTTAATTTACATCTTTCTAAGAATACCGTGAAAGAAGCTCAAAATGAGTATGCTAGTATACTAGGCGCTTAATGTATGTCATGAATCAGACTAGGTCGGACATAGTTTTGCGCGTTAGCAAGCTAAGTCAATTTATCGTTAGGTCCAAATGAAAATCATCGAGCTGAAGCGGAACTATTGGATCACCTCAGTACATCAAGATTTGTTGTGATTACCATCCAAGATTTCTGAAGGATACCGTGATGCAAATTGGATAACCTAAGACTAAGGATTGACAATAAAATCAACAAGGGATATGTATTCACACTTCGTGGGGCGGCAAATTTGTCTTTGGAAATCATCCAAACAAACCTATTGCTGATCCACTATGGAATCGACCTATCGCTTTGATAAAAGTCTTGAGAAGAAGCCGAGTGGCTTTGAAATTTCTTGGAAGATATTCCTAATTGGCCTAAACCAGTGCCCGTTGTATGCATACATTGTGATAGTCAAGTGGCAATAGGAAGGACAAGGAATGTCATGTACAACGGTAAGTCTCGACACATACATCGAAGACATGACACAGTAAGACAACTTCTTTCTAGTGGAATTATCACCATTGACTATGTGAAGTCAAAAGATAATATTGCAGATCCATTGACAAAAGGCCTAACTAGAGAGATGGGTTGCAAAACATCAAGTGAATGGGTTTATGCCTAAACAAGTCATCATAGCTGACACCCTACCTAGTTTCGACCGAGATCCCGGTGATCTAGGTTTCAAAGGGACAACTAAGTTATGAAGACGCGGTGTAGTGATCGCCAAATTTGTTTTACCCATTCCCGGATAAAGACAGTATTAATATGTGAAGGTTAAGCAAAAGCTTTTAATGATTATGAAACTATATGTTCAGAAATCACCTATGTGAGTGTGAAGTGAGGGCCGCTTCTGTGAGAATTGCAAAGGCCGAATTCTCTAAAACACTCATGACCAGGTGGTGTTCATGGCCAAACGAAATACATGTAATAGTGAGAACCAATTTTGTTCGAGAAACAACTTGTGTGGATTTCTATTGTCTAGGCTTACACCTAGGCTCGATGTACCAAAGACATCAAGTCTATCGATTGACTGAAGCCCGATAGGTTTTAATTAAGGAAAGTTCAGTGTCTCGCACTACTTATCCCGATGCAATGTTTTCTCATGGAATAAATGGCACTTTGCATCTCATGCATACATCTGAGTATTGATATCGAACTTTCATTCAGCGTGGGGGATTGTTGGACTTTCGTATCCACAAAACCCATAATTGAATGAAAAGTGTTGTCCCCACATCAAATAGAAACAAGAAGGGAGATGGGCTTAAATAGTCAGAGCCTCAAATGGGCTCAGTCTCAAGGGGCACCCCACTTTTGTGGAAGGAGAGACCTACACCAAGCTCGGCCTGTCCCCCCCACGCCAAGCACGCTACGTCGCCGCCATCCGGCCCGTCGTCTAGCCCGGTCCACCCTTTCCTCCTTTTTTTTCGAACGCATGTGCTGCTGATTATTTTTTCCAAACAAATACGCTCGTCGCTGAGACACCTCGTGGTATATTTATACTCCCGTTTTTCCTATTTTTTGAGATAACAAAAATATTCTCCTCACTTCATCATCACTATCATTTTTTTGTGCGATTGTTCTGCAAACAAATTGAGTTCGTCGGGGTCCTCCGACTACGTACTGCTTCGGAGGAACGAGATCCCTTCTATCCTGGGAGACGACGTCTACCATCCCTGCATAAATTGAGGGGCCAAATTCGCCTTAAGGACACGACGCTCGTTGGGCCCGGATCTGCTTTATGCTCTAATTGTTCGCGTGTTTGTTTTTGATATTTGTTTATGTTTTCTGAATCGCGAACAGAACGACAAATAACAAATTATCCTATTCACTTCTGGAGGTTTTCATGGATTTTGATGTGTATCTTTGTTTTTGGATTTGCACTATCACCCGCCAAAAAGGTGATGAGTGACTGTTGTTTTGTCAATGTAAAGTCTTGAAAGCTTCCCCACGTTATCATGAAAATTTGGAGTTGAAATTGTGGTCCAAGTGTAACACGTAGTTTCTATTTTATTTTATCCCAAGGCAATTAGTCATGGATAAGAATTAGAACTGCACAATTAATTGACTGGAATTTTTCCTATGAATAATCATACTAGGTGCTCCTACTTTTTTTGCTTGTCGTTCCGTTTTTTACTTGTATTTTTATTTCCTTTGATTAAGAAAAAAATCCCTTGTACTTTCCTAATGTGTACTTTCCCAGTTTAGAAATATTTGGCACATAATCTACAAAGCAATCTTGAATTCTTCCATGAAAATTTTTACTTTTAAAATTTATATTTAATCATGTGATTTTATGTGTCCATGAGTCCTAAAAAGTTTGTTGGGTAGCAAAATAAAGTAGGTATGTAGGATATCCATTGTTGCCAAGCCATATCCACTTCTAGGTAATAAGTGGAGCTCCTTGGAAAGATGACCAACTAAAATTTCTTCCTTTGCCCTGTTTATTTGGTTTGTGTTTTTATTTTAGATGCAAGGAGCCCTCTTATTCGTCTTTTGTGGTGCATTAATGCGCATTTTACCATTTTTTTAAAATGAGAATGATGCTAAGTGCGGGCATCTTTCAAAACTAAATGAGAATGATGCTAAATAGTTGAAGTGTGGGAATCTTTCAAAACTAAAGAAGCATATGATGGGTAACCAGACTCTATACATGATGGGTTTTTTTGCTACGAAGCAATGCTGATGAATGTCTTCCACCTTTGGTCCCTTGGCATGATTTCTTTTTTAAACAACCCTCTTAAAAATCTCAAGAGACTTTTACTTTGTGTATTCAAGCTTATCTTATTGCTTAGCAAACTGTATCAATGTATAGATTTTCGTCGATAAAATAATCTTTACTCACAAGTAACATGATGAGTTATTTGTTAATATGGATTTAATATATTGGTCTTTCTCATATAGTATTAAAACAAATTCAGGTGCAACGACTAAAGATGTAGTATTAATAATATTATTATTGCTAGATGTGTTTGATTGATCTCGATTTTAATGATAATATTTAAGTATGATTGGAAAAATATATTCTTTGAATCACGAATAAGTATGCGGACAAAAGGTGGAATTTAAAAAAAAATTAAAAAAATCATTTTGACATTTTACATAAGGTGATGGTATACTAAGAATTTGTATGGTAGTGATTGTTATTGCGTTTCTAACGTTTTTATCTTTTGAAAATTCTTATAAAAGAATTGTTCCTTTGGGAATATTGAAGGACAAAAGTTATTTGAAATCAGGCAATAAATAGTCTCCGGCTCAAGATTATCTTTTTTTTTTTTTTTTGTCAAAACACCAAAATATATCCATTATTTCTAATTAGTTTTACATTTTGCAATTTGATGAAAATCATTTTAAGGTTGCAAAGACATATTTGAACTAGAGATTATCTTGCCTTTGGGTTAAGGTTAAAGCTTGTCTGTAAGGAAAAAAAATGGTTAGGAAAATGATTTTGTTATATTTGATTGTCAAATGAGAAGTTTTTAAGAAAATAAAAAATAAATAAAATCACTTACTAATTTACATATTTTTTTTACAGAAAATATTATCTTTATATTAATGAGTTAAAATTTATATTTAATCATGTGATTTATAACCATGAGAGTCCCAAAAGTTTGTTGGGTAGCAACAAAGTAGGTATGTAGGATATCCATTGTTACAAGCCATAGCCACTTCTAGGTAATGAGGGAGCTCCTTGGAAAGAGGACTTTAACTAAAATTTCTTCCTTTTCCCTGTTCTTTGGTTTGTGTTTTTATTTTAGATGCAAGAGTTCTTATTCCTTCTTTGTGGTGCTTTCATAGTATTTTTGCCAATTTTTTAAATTAGCGAGATTAAATAAGGAAGGTGGTGAAGCAAAACCAAAGAAGAATATGATGGGTAACAAGACTCTACATGGTGGGTTTTTCTATGAAGCGACATGCTGATGAATGTCTTCCACCTCTGGTCAGTATTCTGGCATGATTTCCTCCTTTTAAAAAAACCCTCTTAAGAATCTCAAGAGACTTTACTTTGTATATTCAAGCTTATCTTATTGCTTAGCAAACTGTATCAATGTATAGATTTTGGTCGATAAAATAATCTTTGCTCACAAGTAACATTATGAGTTATTTGTTAATATGAATTTAATATATTGGTATTTCTCATATAGTATTAAAACAAATTCAGGTGCAAGGACTAAAGATGTAGTAGCAATAATATTGTTATTGTTAGATGTGTTTGATTGATCTCGATTTTAATGATAATATTTAAGTATGATTGGCAAAAATGTATTCTTTGAATCACGAATAAGTATGCGGACAAAAGGTGGAATTTAAAAAAAAAAAATCATTTTGACATTTTACATAAGGTGATGGTATACTAAGAATTTGTACGGTAGTGATTGTTATAGCATTTCTTAACGTTTTTATCTCTTTGAAAATTTTATAAAAGAATTAATCTCGAATATTGAAGGACAAAAGTTATTTGAAACCAGCAATAAATAGTCTCCGACTCAAGATTATATTTTTTTTTGTCAAACACCAAAATATATTCATCCATAATTTCTTAATTAGTTTTACATTTTCTAATGTGGATGAAAATCATTTTAAGGCTTAAAGACATATTTGAACCAGGAGATTACCTTACCTTTTAAGTTAAGGTTGTGTTTGGCCCCCATGAAAAATGGTTAGGAAAATGATTCTTGTTATATTTGGGTTGTCTAATGAGAAATTTTTTAAGAAAATAAAAATAAATAAAATCACTTCTTACTAACTTTCATATATATATATATATATATATATATATATATATATATATATATATATATATATATATATATATATATATATATATATATATATATATATATATATTTAAATTATCTTTTATATTCATGAGTTAAAATTATAAAATGTGTTTGAAGTATATCACAAGCTTTGCTTCTAATTTTATTTTTTTTCTTGGTTTTTTTCCTTGTGACTTTAAACTTTATTTACCCATAACGTTTCTTACTCTGTCCATAAAAGAATCAATAGGTTATCAACCCCACCCTCATGCTGTTCGAAAGCAAATGCACGAGTGATTAAACCAAAAGGTCCCAGAGCATCTCCAATATTTCTGAAAGAAAAGTTAAATATAAATTAAATCTAAAATCACCTCCAAAGAAATGAGCAATACGAGTAGCATTGCTAAGAAATAGTTTCAAAGAATATTTGCCCAACACGCTGTAAACCATTCACTGAAGAATAAGTCATTAAGGATTAAATTCCATTTTGCCCCCAACAACAAAATTTATAAGCAGTAATAAGCGACATAAACGAACGGGGCCAAGATACTACTTAAATTATTGGGCGAAGGTAAACTGGTGAAAACTCATCGATTTGTGGATTGGGAGAAACCTTGACGCTTCATCACGGACGCTTCCAAAGCTTAAACTTTAATAAATTTCAAAGCCGACTTTTGAAAGCAAAAAAATAAATTTTTAGATGCTTTTATTTTCGCTTAATCGTTGAGATGTTTTAGAGCATCTCCACCAAGTGGAGCAAATACAAATATAGATGCTAAACCAGCCGGAGCCAAATGGGCCTAAACATAAGATGCCAACTTGAAAAACCCAGCCCCAACAATGGAGCCACACCCGGAGCAAAAAGACAAGCAATAATACTGCCTAAAGAATATTCGCTCAAATATCGCTGTAAACCATTCAATTAGCAACAGCTTGAAGGATGGAAAATTCCATTTCGGGCCTAACAACAAAAAATTTATAGCTGTATTTGAGCGACATAAATGAACGGCTGCATAATGGAATGGTTCATAAGAAAGAGAATGTGAAAACTGAATCAGATTTAGTGATAAATAAAACTTTGGGGATGCCACCTGAGACGTCTTAACTAAAACTTTAAATTTTTAAATCAAAAAGCCATTTTTCGAAAGAAAAATAGCCTTGGGGACGTTTATCCTCGCATTTTCAGGCTCAGCAGTTGATGAAGCAAAGGGGAAACGCTATCTTTCAGAACCACCATCCTCTCTGGTTCATGTGCTATTAAAATATTTATTATAAATTTTCTCGGAGATTTTTCAGAATCCAAATAATTCCAACTCCAAAGAAAACAAATTTCCCCTTTTTCTCTGGAAATTAAATTATCTAGAAACCTCTTCTCTCCACCAAAATCAACTCCCAATCTAACCCTGAGCTGAAAACAACGCAGAAGCATCTCTCAACTCAATTTTTTTTCTCTCTATTTCCATCCCAAGATTCTCTAGAGAGAGAAAAAGAGTTACAGACTACATTAATGGGGAAATCGTAGATTCTCATATGCATGAAACTCTCCCCAAATACGTCTAATTTCTTCGATTCCTTCATACCCGGAAATGAAGTTGCTTGACAAGATGAAATCCTCCATTTTGGAGGAGGATTCAGAGAGGCCTTGGAATCTCAGGATCCGAAAAACGATTTCTAAAGTCTTATCAAGAGAAGAAGCAAGAATGATTTTATGGCGATGGCGGTTACAGGTTGCCGAGAAGGCCCAAGGAAAGGGCGAGGGTAGTGCAGAAGCAGTTGGATGTGAGTTTTTTCTTTTTTTTGTATTTTCTGCTGTTTGTTTCCTAAGAAAATAGGCAGCCGTCAAACGCAGAAAATACAAGGATAAGGGTAATTTTGTCAAAATAAATTTTTAGTTTAATGAATCACATGCAAAACTATTATATGCTCTTGTAACCGCACGCGGCGCGCCACGCAATTTTTGGCACCCCCTTCGCTTGCCGCTTGTTGATTCCGTTAACGACAGGGGCATACATAAGTGTGTCACGACATAAATATTAGGGGTATGATTGGACCCAAAAAGAGTTTAGGAGTCAGATCGGACATACGACCAAACATCAGTGGCATTTTTATACCTTATCCTCAAATCTTGTTGATGGAAATTTATGTTACCGCTTAGGGATAAGGTGCACAAATTCCCCCGAGGCATTTGTCCCACTTTACCCTAGAATTTTCTTTTGTCCCATGACACCCCTAATGTTTACTACCATAGCTCCTCCCATTAGAAAATGTAATAGATAGACAAATGTCTTGTTTAATATTCCACATGCGTCAAAGTTTTTTAAGCCTGGTTGTGACTTTTTCAACAGAAGACATTATGAATGTCAGGGGTATCTTCGAACCGTAAGTTCTAAAGCTAAATGGGACATCCACGAAACCCTCGAAGGCATTTGTGCATCTCTTATCCCCGCTTCTTACTTGCCTTACTAGGGAATTGTCCAAAGCCCACTTGTAAGTAATACTTTGATCAATTACCTAACCCTAAATGATGTCATTCATTGAGCTTATGAAACTCATCAATTAGTTGATGTTCTAGATGGATGCTTACGTAGAGATTACTAACCTTTAGGCATTGTCAGCATTGAATGAGAAATGGGAATAAAGAATCGATACGATCCTACATCGCTCACATAAGAGTGTGGGAGGGTACTTAGCTTGATGGGTTCTCCCACCTAATAGGCTAGTCTGGGTTGACTCTTCCAATGGGTCAGTACCCATCATAATCAAGGCTTTTATCGAGTCAGATGTGTTAAAGAGAGGGCTACTTGGAAAATAATAATTGAAGAGGGCTACTCTATGGTCCGAGGAACAAAGAATGAGTGTGAGCCATCTAAAGTGAATTGTCGTCGCAATTTCCTGCTTTCTCAAGTAGTATAATGATACGATCCCACATTGGTTCCACACAAGAGTATGAAGTGGTACTTAAGCTTGATGAGTTCTCCCACCTTATAGGCTAGTTTTTTGGGTTGGGTTCTTCCATTGGGCTTGGGTACCTATCAGAATCCCTTTCCATTCTTATTTCTCATGAAACGAATCAATAATTCGATTCAAAATCTCACTGATTAGTTTAGATCTTACATGAGAATGATGGTTTGTTTTATCATATTGTTTGCAATACTAAGAGTTATAATGAAAATAAAACAAATTGACAATAATACATCATCCCATGATTTCAAATAAAATCGAAGTAAATAGCAAATTTAAGTTATTTTACAAGATTCTCTTAAAAGAGAGAATCAAAATACCACATAGGTATGATGAATCACCCACTAGAAATAGGAGTTTGTTTCAATTTAAAATAACTTTGATTTCATTTTTGCCTCTTACAACTTATTCAAACATAGGAATGAAAATGAAATGAGATTCGTTTCCACTCTCTATTCCTCAAAATTAAACTCCCCTTATAGCAGTTGGTCAAGGTTTTATAGTCAAGGTCTTGAGCATCTTCAAACTATTTTGGGTATATATGCATGACGTATAATCCATCATCTAGGTGAGAAAATGACAGGTTTGGGCCATCATTGAAGATGATGATTATTATGGAAAAGACAAGAAAGTACAGATTTAATATATGATTAAAAGAAAAACTTCTCACACTATGCTTACTAATTGTTAGTTAATTAACCCTCTGGAACATACTATTTGGCCCATACATTACTAGACTACATTAGGGTTTTCTTTTCTTTTCTTTTTTCAAACATTTACAAGCAAATTTTCTAAATAGTGACCTTTTCTCCCTTATAAAAGAAAAAAAAATGCTAACAAGCTTATTTGTAAAAAGTGCCAAGAAAAAAGTGTCTTTGAAAATATTTGTCTACAAGCTCTAATTTCTTCATACATTATTTTAAGTTTTGTGTTTTTTTTCATTTTTAAAGGGCAAAATATCTTAGGTGGAGTTTGCTTTTTTTTTTTTTTAACTCAATGTTGAATAGAATTTTTACTCTAAATAGTGCTTAATAAGATTAAGTATTTAGTCGTTTGTTTTTATAAAAATGAATATTTTACTTTTTATCTAAAATTTGAAACAATAAATTTTAAATAAAATTTTAATATTTATTTTTATTTTATTAGTATGAATGGATCATGATAGTTTCGATTAGATCATAAAGAATATAATTTTCTAATATTGTAATATCTAGTTTCTTTTTAAAAAAGATATTCAAAAAAAGTATTAAGAAAAAGACAAAAAAAACCAAATATCTTGCCTTTTTGTATTCAACCAAAAAATTCAAAGAATAAGTCGATAAAAAAAGTTAAAAACAAGAAGCCGACGCTGAAAGGAAATTTGTGCCAACAAGGGCCAAAAACAAACTTCACGTAGTTTTATCTTCATGAAATCCTCCCATGCTCCTCTCTCATTCTCTCACTACAAGAAAGTGAGCTTTTAGTTGGGGTCACCGACCCCAACCAAAAGTAAGATCAAGTGCAACCATATGATATAGAAGCAAAGAAAATGGGCTACAACAAGGCATGGCTATAGAGGGCCTAACTATAGGTTATAGTTACTATTTTAGTTTTGGCCCCTACACTAAAGGTGAGTCGCCCATGGTCAGAGGTCATTTTGGTCGCAACTAAAAGATATAATCACAGATGGGCCATTTCTTGCCGCAACTATAAGAGATGGTTATTGATGGAGCTATTTACGCAACTATAAAGGTGATTCTCTATGGTTGAAGCCATTATGGCCGCAATTATAAGGGTGACTACTGCTAGAAGCTATTTAATGGCCGCAACTATGAGGGTGACTATGGTTGAAGCTATTTCATACTATAAGTGTACTAAAAGGTGATATATAGATGGGGTGATTTGTTGGCCGCTACTATAAGGGTAGATATATATGGGGTTTTTCTTTTGGCTGCTATTTGTTACCAAATATGGCTGGTGGAACCACCCAAAGATTTTAGCAAATGATATACTGTTATCCACCGACAGTAGGTAACCAAACCAAAACCAAGTTAACAAAAAAGATTCAAGTGAAGTTCCATAGATAAAAAGAAGAAGCCAAATCTCATATTTCAATCACAAAAAATTACATTGCTAAAACCAATTCAAGAACCATAAAGGCCAGAAAGTCTAATTTGTATATATTTAAAGTAAATTGAACCATAAATTTTTTTTCTTCAGTCTTCCTTTCACTCAACATGAATCAACAAAATAGTATTAGCCAAAAATAATGCATGTTCTTTAGTGTTCAACAGGTGAACTCCACCAAACCACCCTTGATCCTGGCCGTAAAGTGCATTTTGTAGCGCCCCATCCCTCGCTCTATGACGAGGGACGCTACACGTGATCGAGACTTCTTAACTTGATTTTCTGACACTAATGGACTAATTTCAATCAGATAAATCATAAATGACATAAACTTGCAATACTACCACTATAGTGGTGTTTAAATGTTCCTATACATAAATTCTTGAGTCCCATTTACTTGTACTTACACAAGTTCACTTGTGATTACAAAATTTTACATTTACATTCAAAACAAATTGACCTACACTCCAAAAGACTCCTAATGTCAGGTCGGGCTCCAGAAAATATGGAATGTGTCTGATGATCTCTACAAAGACTCATGACAAACACTCGTATGTTTATAGCTTAGTAGGAAAATAGATAACATATATGACTACTTGTATTGGTCCTCAATTACAGTATACATATAACATAATTTGCATATCAAAATACTCAATCTCCTATATGAGTACATAACATAAATCTTGAATAGAGGGTACTCGTAGGTACATTATAGAACATAATTGATTACTTGTGATTTCGTATAATTATTTACATATAACGTATTATTTAGATTCTTATATATAAATGTTTGCTTGTATTGCATCAGGAAATAATGAATGAGAGGATGACAAGAATGAAAATTTCCAAAGCAGGCAAGACATTATCAACGTAGGTGCCAAAGCACACGCTGCCCATGTAACAGAGTAGGTGTCGTGAACACAATGCAGGAGTGTCGAGACCGACGCAGCAACCGTCGACTAATCGAGTGTCGAAGCACTAAACAGAGCGCCGAGCACTAAACGAGTGTCATCGCACTAATCGGGAGGTGCCTATTCATTCAATTGTCTTGCCTTGCAAGCATACAATTATATGTGTTTCGTAGCATTTTATGTTTCTTACTCACATTCTCAGACTTGGATTACATTATGCAAATAAGAGCGAAAATAAAGTCTACCTGCAATTTTGTATATAACTTCAGATATTGTGTATGCCAAACCTTCATTCACTTGTCGATCCTACATTAATCAAATTGATGGTTTCTAGAATTAACAGATGACAAGAACAAAAACAAGATTTTAGGTTCGCCTAAGCGAAGGCCTTTGCCAAGGCGAAGCAACCTTCGCCGAGGCGAGGCAACCTTCACCGAGGCGAGGTAGAGACTAGGAAATTTAGGGCTTCATGTGACGCCCAAACCTGGCACCCCGTGTCGAAAAAAAAAAAAAAAAAAAAAAAAAAAAAGGTGTCATAAATCTAAGAACTATAAACTCCGTAACTTATATACTTAAAAATTATCTTAAAAATATAAACATATACATTATCATATATTACAACCCCACCATTGGAGTGATCAATATCTAATTCATTATATAGAAACTTTTCATTGTTTTCTAAAAATGTACATCATCTCAGTAAACCAAAACATCAATGGGCGGGCATCTATCATTGTCGGGCTCTCAGCCGATGGACGCCCTTTATTATCACTCGATACCTACATGGATAAACACCGTGCTGGGTGCTTTATAGCTTAGTGGGATCCATAAACAGGACAACCACTATAAAGATCACAAACACATAAAACACAATCATACATATACATACATTAACCATATATGACACAATACTTCAACCACTTATCACTAACATTCTCAACATAAGGTAATAAATCATAACAATTCCACTAATTGATTTTATTTGCATTTTCATGACATTCATTATCTTTAGCCTTATGGGTTATGCCTATGTCTTATATCATGTCATTTATAATTTTCTATTTGCATTTTTCATTTCATGTGGGCCTATGTTTCATGTCTTTTAGAAACATTAAAAAAAAATTCATCTCATCTTATGTCATGTCTGCATATTCCAAAGAAGTGGATCATGGGATGAAACTGTATGTACCCAAAGGTACTATCACTGTACAAGATAGTGATCTATAAATCAGATATCAGATGACCCAAACTGTGGGTCATCGCGGATGATCAAAACGGATCCATGTCATCAATCTAAACGGCCACTCGGCTCAGAACCTGTATGCTACAACATTGTTATCCCTATAGGCATGCATATCTATCCAACTACCTGGTCATAAGTAGGCAATCGGTTTTATTATGTGTTCTTAACAATCTTTTAAATATCAAAACACATATCCCATGTACATGAATAACTACTTATATCCTATAAACATATGATATTCATCACAATTTTACTTTGAATATGTAAGAGATAGTTTCACATATTTATGATCATTTGACTATATTATGTATTTCTTCATAAAAACAAAATACATGTACTCTCTCTTCACATGATCGTAGTTCATATCCTCAGATCTTAATCATCTCAATTATATTTATCCTATACTATGTAACATTATTTCATATAACTTTTATTCAATTTTCATTATTACATCCTCATAACTAGGCACATATATCTTTTTATTGGTCTTCGATAATCATTTAAGAGACATCTAAGTGTCTCAGGGTCACATAGGAGAAGACAAAGGAGTCTTCTCACAAACAGGGGTTCATCGCGCCAAACCTTAACGGACTGAAAACAGAGCTCCCATTTTGTGAATTTTCTGGGTATAATGGGGTCCAAATTTGAATACACTTCCTTCATGGAAGTTGTTCTCCTAGAAGTCTAGTTTATCTAAAAATTAGAATCACTACATTTGGATCAACCTATCCCAAGATATGACTCAAACACTCAAGACCTGTTTGATGAACCCAACTAACCTGAAAACAGCCCACTTTGATGAATTTCTGGGTACAATGGGGTCCAAATCGGAATACACTTCCTTCATTGAAGTTGTTCTACAAGAAGTCTAGTTTACATAGAAATTAGAATAACTCAATTTGGATCAACCTAGCCTAAGATATGACTCAAACACTCAAGGCTGGTCTGGTTTCCAGTCAAAACCGAGAACTGGAATTGAATTCCAAATTCAGGGCTCATAGTACCATAATTTGACCTGGTGGTCTTCTGAATATTTAAAGCTACGGATTCCAGGTGTCTCTTCAATGTTGAACTGTTCCATTTGGAGGTCCCTAGACCAAGATATGACCAAAACAAAAACAAGGGTTTTAGAACAAATTTGACAGCCAATCCCTTAAAATATCTACATGTTTCTTTACACATTTTTCACACCAAACTCTTGCATTGAGGATCCAAAACAAAAAGTCATTAACACCAACAAAACACAAAATAGAAGAAGGAAATCCCAAACTCCATTCTCTAGCTTTCTTCTTCTTCTCTTTCTCCCTCTTCCTTTCTCCTTCTTCTTCCCTTCTCACTCAACAAGTAGATCTCCAAAGAAATCAAGAGAGCAACCAAAATTGGCTCTTTCCCTCTAACCCGGGTGAAGCCCCCAGCTCTCTTCTCCAAACACCCAAAATGAGAACTCTCTTCTATACACCAATTTTGGTCTTATCCTCTTTTTGTTACAGGCCATGTTTGGCAAAAAAATCTCATTTTGGTTAAACTTTTCTTCTTTTCAGATTTTAGTCCTCTCTTTTCATTTTATCATTTAAAATCACTTATCACAAATTCTAATATGGGCATAACATCATTTAACTTAATGTCTCTTAAGTCCTTAATTTGAAATTGACCATTATACCCTTTGACTCTAGGATTAATTTCTGTTTATCGTTTTTCACTCTTAGTAATTTAAATCTCTAAAAATACAAATTTTACTTTTATTATATCTTTAAACTCCGGTATTAAACTACTATGGTATAATTTGGGGTGTTAAGGCAACTCTCCCTTAAAAGAATTTCACATTGAAAATTCATACCTTAATAAAAAAGTTGCAGGTACTGTGCCCTCATAGTCACTTCTGGCTCCCAAGTAGCTTCCTTTCTACCATGGTGTTGCCAAAGCACTTTCACCAATGGTACTTGTTTATTTTGCAACTGCTTCACTTCACGAGCCATAATAGCCTTTGACTCTTCATGATACGAGAAATCCTGCTGCACTTGTAATTCTTGTACTGGCAAGATATGCGATTCATCTTAATGGTATTTCCGAAGCCTAGATACATGGAACACATCACGCAACTTGACTTAACTCCTCGAGGGAGAGCCAACCATAAGCCACTAGTTCGATTCTCTCCTAAAAAGTCATCATATAAGGGACTAATGAACCTCACTCAAATTCTTTCCTTCTTCCAATCCGAGTACTTTTTTTCCATGGTGATACCTTCAGAAGACTCCATTCCAACTTCATATTCAATATCTTACCTCTTCAAATCGGCATATGACTTTTGTCGATCACTAGTAGCCTTCAACCTTTGCTAAATAATTTGAACTTTCTCTTATGTATATTTTACTATGTCTCGACCAATCACTTTATGCTCATTCAATTATGTCCAACATATAGGAGTTCTACATTTCCGGCCATACAAAGCCTCATATGGTGTCATGCCAATGCTTGATTGATAACTATTGTTATAGACAAATTCCATCTACAGAATATACCTATCCCAACTTCCAGGAAGATCCATAACACAACCCCGTATTCCAGCACCTGAATCAATCTTTCGGACTGTCCATCCTATTCAGCAGGTGAAAAGTCGCATTAAATTGAGATGAGTACCAATGTCGATTGTATAACTCCTTCCGTAATCTTGATGTAAACCTTGGTCTCGGGCCCGACATTAATTGACAACTTAACACCATGCAATCGAACAATCTCATCCACATATAGCTCAGCTAGTTGATCCATAAAATACTCAATCTTAACTGGTATAAAATGGGCCAACTTTGTGAGCCTATCAACTATCACCCACACAGAATCATGCTTCCTTTGCGTAAGGGGAAGTCCGCCACAAAAATCTATGGTACTATGTCCCATTTCCATCATGGAATCGAATGGATTTCCAATTGCACCTGGATGGTACTTAGTGTTTAGCTTTTACTTGTTGACACGTTAAACATTTGGACACATAGTTCGTCACATCCCTTTTCATTCCTTTCCACCAATAACACTGCTTCAAATCCTGGTACATCTTGTTACCTCCAAGATGCATGGTAAATACCGTGTTATCAGCTTCATATAACAACTTTTTCTTCAACTCATTATCAGCTAGCACACATAATTTATTCTAGAAATACAAACTTCCATAGTCTTTTACCGAAAATCAGCCTTATCACTATCTCTCCGAATTAATTGTACCCTTTTCAGAACTCTTCATCATTTTTCGAAAGCATCTATAATCATTTACTTTAAACTAGGTCGGGCTTTAATCGTGCTAATATAGTTCCATCAACACTATTTTCCATTCACCGGCACTGTAATAACAAAGTCAAGTATCATTTCTTCGCTAAGGTAACTGCTAATACATTAGCTTTCCTCGGTAGTAGTTTGCTATGCAAGCCATAATCTTTGAACAACTCCAACCACCTTTGTTGTCTCAAATTAAGCCCTTCAATAAATACTTTAGACTTTAAGATCCGTATTAAATTCCTCGCATTTTCACCATATAAGTAGTGTCGCCATATCTTCAAGGCGAATACTACCGCAGCCAATTCCAAATCACGTGTAGGATAATTGCCATGTGACTCAACCGTCCTGACGATATGGCAATTACTTTTACCATCTTGCATTAACACACAACTCCGCACCACCTCAAGCATCACTATACAAGGTATACTCTTTACCCGGGGTAGGCTACATCACTGTGCTTCAACTAGTATTTATTAAGTTACTTCCAAAACTATCTTGACATTTATTTGGTCTAATTTAAACTTCATCTTCCCAGTAATTTAGTGAATGGAGAAGCTATGACAGAATCCTCTCACAAATCTTCATAATATCCTCATAGTCAAGAAAATTCTCATAATTTCACATACTGCATAAGCCTAATTCACCACAAATCTTCAATCTTAGCAGATCAATTTATAAATTCTTTAGTAGACACAATATGGCCTAGGAATGAAACTTTCTTTAGCCAAAAATCACATTTGCTAAGCTTAGCATACAACTTCTTCTCTCTCAAAGTTTGTAGAACTATTTTCAAATGTTGCTCATGCTCCTACTCATCTCTGGAATATACCAATATATCATCAATAAAAGACACCACAAACTGGTCCAAATAGGGTCGAAACACCCTATTCATCAAATCCATGAATGCTACCGGTGCATTAGTCAACCCAAATGGCATTACTAAAAACTCATAATGGCCATATAGGGTCCTAAATGTTGTCTTCGGCACGTCGACATCTTTTACTCACAACTGATAGTACCTTGATCGCAGGTCTATCTTAGAGAAGACACTTGCTTCTTTCAACTAATCAAAGATCTTCACCTCGGGCAATCTGCAATTTGTTTTTCATTGTCACCCCATCATTTCGTTGATAATCACGCACATCCATATAAGGCTATATTTTTTCACAAAAAAAAAAACAAAGACCTGTGTGGAGATACACTCGGGTCGAATAAACCCTTTATCCATAAACTCTTGTAGTTGAATATTTAGCTCTTTCAACTCAGTTGGAGCCATCCTATAGGGTGCTCCTGGAAATAGGAGCTGCTCCCGGAAAAATCTTAATAGATAAATCCACCTTTCTTTCTGGCGGGAACACTGCAGCTTTTTAGAAAGACATCCGAAAATTCTCTCACTACCTGAATATTTTCCAATTCTATTTGACCTCTTTTAAAGTCAAGCACCAAAGCCAAAAAGGCCTCACATCCTTTTATCGTAAATCGTCAGCTTTAGCTAGCTCTAAATCACACTGACACTGGGCAACGAACACCATGTACTATCACTGGGACGATTGTAATATCTGCTAATTCACTATCTTTATCACAATCAATTAGAGCTCGTGTTTAGACAAACTTGTCCATCCCAAAACCAAATCAAATTCATAAATGGTGGTAGAAAGGGTCTAAATCCAATGCAAAAATTCCTATCACAAATAACTATAGGGCAATTCTTATATACTCTATTAATATTAGCACTTTGCCCAAGGGACTCGTTAAATGCATATCATATAACAATCTCTCCACTGATGTTATCTTATCAACATTACGTTCAATGCATATGAATGGGTGTAACTGTGGTCAATCAATGCATGCATCTCAATATCATATAGAGAAAATATACCAACAATCACTTCAGGAGTGTAACACCCCAAATTATACCCTATTAGTTTTATGACATGTTTAAAGTAAAATGGAAGTCAAATTGTGTTTTTCGAAAATTTCCGGGTTAAGTGTGAAAAATGATATAATTGGAATTTTTAAAGAAGTACAAAGGATAAGTGGTAAATGATCTTAAGGACTCAAAGGACATTAAGATAGAAGATTGTATGCTATTGAGAAATTTTAGTATAAAGGAAATGTCAGTTTTAGAATGCCAAAAATTTCCTAAACCCTAAGTGAATTATTTCAGCGTATAACTTGGTCTAGAGTGCTCCAATTTAGAAATTCCAATTGAGAGGAAACCTAAGACTTGTGACTACATTTTCTAAGAAGATCCTAAAGGCAGATGACTTTAAGACTGAATTTGGGTCTAAAGACTACATCGGTTCTCGTTTTTGAAAACAAAGGCCCATTATTTATAATATATCTGGAGTTATGGTACTCCAAATTTGATGATTCCAATTAGAGAAGAACCCTTGACACCGTAGCTTGAAATAAGTAAAGGAACCAGTGTTAATTATGGATTTAAGACCCCTAAAATCGGGTTTCATAGCTCATCTGCAAACTATAAACAGAACAAGCTTTGGCATTAAATGACATAATTTTGAAGCCTGACTTATCTAATCGGAATGATTCCACTTCTGAGTAAAATAGATTCATAGTGGAACAATTTTCATGAAGGACGTATGTTGAGATTTTAAACTCATCAGACTAGAAAAATTAGTGAAGTCGACCTGCTTTTGGAAATGATTTTCGTGTCCTTTCTATAGAATTTGAGACATCCAAACGTCTCTTATACTCTCAAAGTATTATTGGAGATGGCTTGTATGAAATGTTAGTATAACTTAACTAAGTGAGATAAAGAAATTGACCTTAAAAATTTATATGATTTAATGCTAAATAATATGGAATAAAATAGAATGGAATAATAGCGACATGAGTTCTAGCCATGAAGAAAAAGAATACATGTATAATGGTATAAATATATCGAATACATTCCTATGATGATAAGAGATATGTGAAAGTGCTCTTTATGAATATGAGAATAATGGATAGTGAATGTCCATATGCACATGATAACAATAGTTATTCATGTATGTGGGATATAATTTAAAATGTAATAAAATCGATTGCCTACTATGACAAAGTATGGATAAAATGGGCACGCCTATTAGTATACAAGTTTCGCAGGATACGTATATAGTTGGTTCCGTTTAGGTTGATGACATGGACTCGGGTCATACAAAGAAGGCTGTGACAGAGATCACCGCCTCGCATGCTGATAAGCATCCTGGTACATACAGCTTCTTTCCTCAGATTCACTTTTGAAATATGCATGAAACATGTAAAAAGATAAAGGGGAGATTGATAAACAAAACATGAATCATAAAAAAGGAAGCAATTGAAAATATAATTTGAAATATAAAATACCTGAATATCACAATTACTATGACTAAAATGATATGGAATTTGATAGATAAAGCATAGGAAGTTAGCATAGCACATGAGAGAAATATAATGAATTAAATTATTTAATTGTGGTAAGTTCATGAATTATTATAACTTACAAGTTTATATGATTATATATATATGCATAGTAAGTTGCATGAGTATTAGATTGTGATGATCATGGTTAGTGGTCATCCATGCGTAAGGATCCTCACTAAACTTTATGTTTAGCACGGGTGTTTATCCGTGTAAGTACTAAGGAGGCGGCTAGAGAACAGGACATTCCACATCAACATCAAAGGCCATCTCAGTGATAGGTGCTCACTGGTAATGTTTCTTTTTAATGTTTTATTTTGAACTGTATAATGTAAATAAACTTTTGGGTACAATGAAAATGATTTGTAAATAATATGTAAGTGATGCTTTGAACACTTCACATAGTGGGGTATGATAGTGTGGTTTTGTAATATATGTTAAATTATATGATTATATTTAAGGAATGCTTTAGAACTGCTCAGTCAATCAAGTCAGTCAAGGATAATGTGATCCTTTCCCAACAGAAAGCGTTCGTGTCACAGCTGGTGGTATCGTAGCTAGGTTTAAAGGACTTCATATAGAGTATAAGAAATGCATATGTAAAGTAAATGTGTTACTGATGTGGATGTCTTGTTTTTCGAATAGGATGGATCGCCTTCCTAATCCAAATTAAGAACCTACCGAGAGTGTTAACCCAGAGACCAGTTATTCACTTTGACTCTTTTTAATCTTTCATAAAAGTGAGCAATGTCTAAATCAAGCCAAAGGAAGCTATGAGTGATATCTCAAGACATAGCCTTATCGGGATGTGACCGACGTTTCTTAAGGCTCTGATAGACATGGTAAGAAGACATGGAGCAGAGGAATTCTATGGGACAAGCATGGAAGAGTCTGATAAAGCCAAATACTGGTTGGAAAAACTACAAAGAGTATTGGAGGAAGTTAGATGCCCTCCCGATCAGAGAGTATCATGTGTAGTCTCATTATTGCAAAGTGAGGCATATGACTAGTGGAAATTGGTGCTGAAAAGTGTGAGGATTCCAAATCCCATGCCTTGGGAGTCTCAATCAAGAGTTCGTGGCAAAGTATGTTACGAGATGTATAGGAGACTTAAGTGGAAGTGGGGCTTCTCGACTTTGGAGCCAAGGAACCTATTAGTGGTCGTAGTATGAGAAGGAGTTTATCATTCCCAAAGAATATGCACTCCAGTCACTCCTCACCAAAGCATTTTTCGGTGTGCAATTTGAAGATGGATTGAATGAGTCCATAAGGGGGGTACTGCGCCCGTGGACATCTCTTCTTCAATGTGTGAATTTCTATCAGTTGGTGCAAGCTACAATGAAAGTGGAGAGATTTGAGGCAAGCAGTAGAGAAAGATTTCAGAAGAGGAAGATTTCTAGAGAAGCTTCTTCCTCCTTGGGTAAAAGAGCCAGAGAGTCCCAAACTGAGTTAATACATAGTTTTGTCACAAGGGGAATAAGACAAAGAAATACAAGAGTACTTAAAATCGCAGAAAGCCAACAGATCAGGAGGAAACTAGAGTGCCCTCATTGTAATTAAAGACATTTGGGAGTTTGCAGATTATTGACATGAGGGTGCTTTAGATGTGGAAGCACTGAACATTTTATGGAAAATTGTCCCAAAGAGTCAAGGGGCAATAGGAATCCTCAAAGTAACAGCAGAGGGAGGTTCACAGCACCACCATCGAATCGAGATAGAGGTATAGGTAGAGGTAGAGGGGGCCGTGAGCCAAGATGAAGGACAGGAGGTGATGCAAAGGTCGAGACTCAGATTGTCCTCAGATTTTGGGCAGGCAAACACGAGCATATGATATGAAGGCTCGTGGGGACCAGGAGGCACTAGAAGTAATTGATGGTATAATTTATCTTTATGGTATTGAAATGCATGAAGCTAATAGACCTTTGGATCTACTTTATTCATATGTATGCATTGGAGTATGTGTTCGAGCAAGGTGACAAATAGTGTGAGCATCATCATATGATATGCAGGTAACTCACCTGGGGCACAATGTCACCGTGGAATAGGTGTATGTAAATCGCCTATAGTTACTCCAGGAATAGAAAAATTTTCAGCTGATTTGACGCTCGCTTCTTCCTAGAATTTGATTTGATTCTGGGTATGGACTGGTTGTCTAAGCATAAAGCTATACTAGATTGTGACAAGAAGATAGTAGTGTTGAGGTGCTCTGACCAATCTGAGGTGATAGTACAGGGCATTAAATATATGCAGAGGTCCATCGTGATCTCAACTATGTGCTAGAGATTTCGAGGAAAGGATGTGAGATATTTTTATTCTTGATACTTGACCCTAAGAGAGGTCACAGATGTGGAAAAGATTCCAAGAGGTGAAATCTCCGCATGTATTCCCTAAAGAGCTAACGCATTCCATCCGAGAGGAGGTAGATTGTTTATAGAGATTGTACCAGAACAACCCCAATTTATATGGCACCTTATAGATACGGCTCCTTTGAATTAAAAGAGTTGAGGTCAGCAGCCATAAGAGCTAGCAGATAAAGGGTTTATTGCACCCAATGTTTCTCCTCAAAATCTGCTTTATTTTAGAAGAAAAGGATGGCACATTGCAAATGTGCATTGATTATAGACAGATCAATAAAGTAACATTGAAAAACAAGTATCCATTGCCTAGAATAGAAGATTTATTTAATCAGTTGAAGGGAGCAGGTATCTTTTCTAAGATAGATCTGCGATCTGGGTACTACCAGTTGAGAGTAAAAGATGCTGATGCGCCGAAGACAACATCTGTAGATCCGGGAGTACGGTCACACGTAGTTTTGGTGAATGGCTTGGTCAGACAAATGCACCAATGACATTTATAGATTTGATAAATAGGATGTTTCGACCCTACTTAGATAAGTTTGTGGTGGTTTTTATTGATGATATATTGGTGTATTCCAAGAATGAGAAAGAGCATGAATAGCATCTAAGGATAGTTCTACAAACTTTGAGAGAAAAGCAAATATATGCTGTTTTAGTAAATGTGATTTTTTTGCTAAAGGAAGTTTTCTTCCCAGTTGCTATCGTCAATAAGGAATTAAAGTTGATCCAACTAAGATTGAAGCTATTGGGAACTAGAAGCCACCCCAAAATGTGACAGAAGTGAGGAGTTTTCAGGTTACCGATATTATAGAAGACGGTGAATCCAGCTTTGTCATAGCACTCCACTCACCAAACTCGCCGTAAAAGATGGCTCGAGGGAACACAAGTTCCAAGCTAGCTTTGAGTAGTTAAAGCAATTGTTGATTGAATCTCTAGTATTGACGCAACCGACCCCGGGTAAAGAGTATACCTTGTATAGTGATGCTTCAAGGATAGGTCTGGGATGTGTGCAAATGCAAGATGGTAAAGTTGTGGCCTATGCATCTAGGCAGTTGAACCTTCATGAGCAGAATTATCCTACTTATGACCTGGAGTTGGCTGCGGTAGTGTTTTCTTTGAAAATATGGCGACACTACTTATATGGGGAAAAGTGTAGAGTTTACTGCACTTCACAAGAGTTCAAGTACCCACGACTGCAAAAGAGAGCTGAATTTTGAAAGGCTGGAGGTGGTTGGGAGTTGTTTAAAGACTATGACTGCATAGTTGATTACAATCCCTGAAAGCCAATGAAAATGATGCCCAAGGTAAAGACAAAGGGTAACTTTGTCACTAACATAGCATTGGAGAATTAACTTAATAGAGCTTTACTAAATTTCAATTAAGAGCTCAAATTTCTTCTCTGGGGCAAGATATGGTTATAGATGCTCAAAAGAATGATAAAGAGTTGTAGGAAAAGATCTGAACTGATCAAAGATGAGCCTGATAAGTTTTTGGTAAAAGAGGATGGTTTTGTATTTCGTAGATAGATTATGTGCTAGCCGACAAGAAGTTGAAGAAAGAGCAGCATAATAATCAAGAGCCAATATGCATCCTGGAGGTAAATAAGATGTACCAGGATTTGAAACATAACTATTGGTGGAATGGTATGAAAAGAGATGGGGCTGGATTATGTGTTTAAGTGTTCATGTGTCGCAAGTCAAAGTCAACATCGGGTGCCATCAGCCCGTTGAATCTCAATTCCAATTCCGCACGGAAATGATAATATAGCTATGGATTTACATCCGCCTCCCCACGCAGAGGAAGCATGATGCTATTCGTGATAATTGATAGACTCAATAAGTCTACCATTTCAGACCAGTTTCGAATGGACTATTCTAGCGATTGACTAGCTGCTGCGCGGATGAGATTGTTCGATTGCATGGTGTTCCATTGTTAATTGTGTCGAACCAAGACCCAAGATTTAGATCAAGATTCCGAAGGGAGTTATCAAGCGAAGATCGGGCACTGCCCCACTTCAAGACAACTTTCACCAGATAGACGGATACCCAAGAGGTTGATTCAAGTGTTCAAGATACGTTTTGATGTGTAATGGAATTTCCTGGAAGTTGGGATAGGTATATTTCATTGATGGAATTTTCCTATAATAATAGTTATCAATCAAGCATTGACATGGCCACCATATGAGGCTCTCCTATATGGTCGGAGATGCAACTCCTCGTATGTTGGGGACAAAATCGAATTCAGCATAAAGCAATTGGTCCGCATATTATAAAAGATACAAAAGAGAAAGTTCGTGCCAGTCTAATAAAGGTTAAAATTTTGCAGGGATCGATGTAAATCATATGCTGATTTTGAAAATGAAGGACATTGAATATGAAGTGGCATAAAGTGTTCCTAAAGGTATCTCCGTGAGGAAGGTATTAGATTGGGAAGAAAGGGAAGTTAAGTTTGAGGTTCATATCAGCCCATATGAGGTTTTGAGAGAATCGACCAAGGCGTATCGCTTGGCTCTCCTGAGCAGCCAAACACACGCGATGGCTTCATGCGGTTCATGTAAAACCTGGGAAAGTTTGAATTTTTTCGAAAAATAGCAAAACGGTAAATTGTCGCTGCAGTATAAGTTGCAAAACTTAAATTTTTATAGATCTCGGATGAAAAAATGGACCTCACCGTTGGATTTGTCTCGCAAAATCTAGTTACCCAGATGAATTTCGTTAAATTTAGAGACAGTCGAATTTTCACGATTTTTGGGACGTTGGGTGTCTCAGGACTTCAATACAGGATTTTGAGAAAAATCTCAAGTGAAAATAAATTAAGTAAAGTTCATTAAAATAAATTGAACTTCAACCGATGAAATTAAATCAAGCTTTGAAGCAGAAACACTGAATTATAATAGACACATGGCGCGATGTGGGTCATGTCTCCAAACTTAAGAATTAAGTTAGACAAAAGAATATTTTAGGGGAAAATGTCACATTTTCCTACTATTAAACCGTAGAGAGAGGAGAAGAGAGAGTAGAAGAGAGAGTAGAGAGAGGAGCTCCAACTTTTCTCTATGATCTACGGAGCTCAGTTGCTCTATTTTCGTCGGGCCAAGAACTAAAGTCCATCTATGTGACAAGAGCTACGTGTGGGTACCGAAAACAAAGGATTTCGCCAAAGATTCATGCCAAGAGTTAGGGAGATCGTGGGTTTCGGGTCTCTAGGACTTCCGAAAGCTTTGTCTTCGCTCCAAGAGGTAGGGATTCTTCCTACTTTGGTTTATTTTCCATTCTAGGGCTGTTTGGTTACTTAATGCCCTAAGGGTCAAGCATGTATCGTTTGCAAAATAGTTACGGGAATAGTGCCCGGTTTTCGACCTTATATGATGTCCAAGGGGGATGATTTGCTAGAAAGGAGAATTTAGACTACTATCCTTCAAGGAATTGTAGCTATATCTGAGAACTTGATGTTAGCCTTTTGAATAACCCAAATTGGACCTCTATAACCTGGGTTATAACTGCTTCCCGGATCGCATAAAGCCGCCTCTGCTTTTGGCTGAAACCCACTGCCCAGATTTTTGGGACTGATTTTAAGTTGGGAAAAAGTGAGAATTTGGACTAGTATCCTTCAAGGAAATTGTAGCTCCATTTGAGAAATTGATGTTAGGCTTTTGAATCACCCAAATCGGACCTCTATAACTCAAGTTATGGTCCATTTTCCGGGACTGCTACAACTTAGGTTGTTTAATGGTTTGTGTCCATATTTTGGGACTGTTAGGGGGCTAGTTTCTTAAATGAGTTCAAAACTATCCTGTGGTCTATTATGGCTTGTTGTGTGGAATGTTTTGTGAGCATCTCTATGCCACAATTGGTCTTGAGGATGAGGTTGTCATTGCTTGAATTTGAATGACATGTTTGGTAGTAATTGATTGGATGTCAATGTGTGTCCTAATAATACATGTGATGAATGGTGTGTGTAGACATATTATTACATGGCATGTTGTAGGCTATTTTGGGGACATGAGCATGTCATAATTTAGCTTAGAGGATAAAGTGCGCCGTCATTGACTAAGTAATGATTTGATCAGGATATCGATATACGCGCGCATGATATGCTGGGATACGAATGAAATTTTTTGCGGAGATCACAGGCATGTTCGATATAATTGTCCATGATGGCTGGTGATATGCATGAGTAGAATTGTCCATATAACATTCATCATATATGTGACATGGTATAGTAAGGAATGGGTGTGGAGTGCATGGGTTATAATCAACATCAGGTTCGTGTCTGATGGGCGGTTCGCAGACGGCTGGACACGCCCAATGTGGTCGCATCGATCAAAATGAAAGAAAATGAAAATATGCGCTGGTATTAACAAGTAGGGATAGACACTTCTGGTTTGATGGAGCTCTGAGGACTCCTGCACATGGGACATGGTGCAGTCGTGATTTCATTCATGGCTTGTAGAATTCCAGCCCTGTGTTTGCATAATCTTGACTGAATGTGTTTCTTTTTCGTGACACGACCACGTATGTGCACTTAGGTGGGAGGCTCAGAGGGAGTTTACATTTTATTAGGCATTCTCAATTCCGCCATGGGACCCTTCGTGGCGTGGAGGTGCAGGAGATGGTGCTCACGAGCCGCCATCGCGGAAGAAAGTCAATGCAGGGCTTTGGTTCTTACTTTTGTAAAATATTTTAAAACAAACTAAGTTTTATATGTTTTTAAAGAGTATTGTAATTAAACTCTTAAGGACTATGGTATTATAGCCTTGTGCATTATGTTTGAGTATGGATAAATGAACCCTATGTGGTCATTTTTACTCTAGATGGACCTAGAGAGGTCATGATATGATAATTGGCCCCGGATGGACCATGCTATTATCTGTTGTATAGGTTATATTTTTTGGTAGAGCTCCTTGTACAAAGGTGACTCTGTCCGATTTTTGTTAAATTATGGGTCCCGATAAAGGGGGACAATAGTGTGGTACTGCCACCACATCCATGTTTTCCGCGGTCGACGGTTGCTAAATCCACCCCCGAGCTTCTCGAGGCGTCACGCCTATGTCATGAGATACAAATCAGATGAATCGCATATCCTGCCCATAAGAGGTGCAAGTGCATCAAGATTATTCATATGATGAGAAGCCAAAAGTTATATTAGCTCAAGAAGTGTGAAACAATGTAGAATAAGCAGTACCATCGGGTAAAGTACTTCGCAACACCAATGATGGAAGAAGCAACATGGGAATCAGAAGTGATAATGAGGACTCATTACCCACATCTATTTGATTCAGGTATGAATTTCGAGGACAAAATTCTTTTAAGGAGGGGTGGGGAGAATTGTAACACCCAAAATTATACCATAATAGTTTTATGGTATGTTTAAAGTAAAATGGAAGTGAAATTGTGTTTTTCGGAAATTTCCGAGTTAAGTGTGAAAAAGGATATAATCGGAATTTTTAAAGAAGTACAAAGGATAAGTGGTAAATTATCAACCCTGACCTAAAGGACATTGGGTTAGAAGATTGTACACTATTGAGGAATTTTAGTATAAAGGAAATGTTGGAGTTTTATGGGAAATGCTGTCAAAAATTTTCCTAAAACCCTAAGTGAATTATTTGGCTATAACTTGGTCTAGAGTGCTCCGATTTAGGAAATTCTAGTTGGAGAGGAAACCTAAGACATGTGACTACATTTTCCAAGAAGAGTGTAAAGTCTTAAAATGACTTTAAGACCCTCAAATTTGGGTCTAAAGACCTCCATGAACGTTCCTCGTTTGAAAACGAGCAATCTCATTATTTAGGACATATCTCAGAAGCTTCGTACTCCAAATTGGATGATTCCAATTGGAAAAGAACCCTTTACACCGTAGCTTCAAATAAGTAGAAGTCACTATGTCAAATTATGGAGTTAAGACCGTTGAAATCTGGTTTCACAATTGGTTACCCGCGGTAAATTTAGCAAACAAAATTTAATCTTAATAATAAATGTCATAACTTGAGTTTGGATGATTCAATTGGAGTGATTCCAATTTCTTAGTAAAATAGATTCATAGTGTAACAATGTTCATGAAGGAAGTATATTGAGATTTAGAACTCATTGTACCTAGAAAATTAGGTGCGCCAGGACCTGCTTTTGGGAAATGATTATGTCTTTCCTATAGGGATTGAGACATCCAAATGTCTCTTATATACTTTCAAAAGTATTATTGAAGATGGTTTGTATGAAAATAAGTTAGTATAACTCAGCTAAGGAGATAAAGAAATTGGACTCCAAAGTTATATGATTTAATGCTAAAATAATATGGAATAAATAAAATGGAATAATAAAGGACATGAGTTCTCAGCCATGAAGAAAAGAGAATACATGTATATTGGTATATAAAGTAGCATAAAATACATTCCTATGATGACAAGAGATATGTGAAAGTGCTCTTTATGAATATGTGAATAATGGATAGTGAATATCTCATATGCATACATGATAACAATAGTTATTCATGTATGTGGGATATGTACTGAAAATGTAATAAAATTGATTGTTTGCTTACAACCAGGTATGGATAATGGTACGCCTATTAGGGATAGCCAGCCAAGGCTGTGGATACGTGATATAGTTGACCCTGTTTAGGTTGATGACATGGACCCCGTTTGGGTCATATAGTAAAGCACATATAGAGATCATTATCTCGTACAGTGATAGTACCCTCAGGTACATACAGTTCTTTCCCGTATCCACTTCTTTGGAATATGCAGGCATGAAACATGTAAAAAGAAATAAAGCGATATTGATAAATAAAACATGAATCATAAACATAAGAAATAATTTGTAAAATATAATGGAAATATAAAATACCTGAATAGTCATTAATACTATGACTAAAATGATATGAAATTTGATAGATAAAGCAATGTGAAGCAAGATAGTTACTTCATGAGAGGCATAATGAATTAAATTATTTAATTGTGGTAATTTCATGAATTATTGTAACTTACAAGTTTATATAATCACACACACACACACACACACACACACACACACACACACACACACACACACACACACACATATATATATATGCATAGCAAGTTGCATGAGTACTAGAATGTGATGATCATGGTTAGTGGTCATCCATGCGTAAGGATCCTCACTAAGCTTATGCTTAGCACGAGTGTTTATCCGTGTAGGTACCAAGGAGGCGACTAGAGAACAGGACATTCCACATCAACATCAAAGGCCATCTCACGATAGGTGCCTTCACTAAGTAGCGTTTCTTTCAATGTTTTATTATAAAACCGTATAATGTGGTATATAAACTTTTGAGTACAATGAAAGGATTTGTAAATAATATGTCAATGATGCTTTGAACGCTTCACATAGTGGGGTATGATAGTGTGGTTCTATAATATATGTTAAATTATATGATTATATTTAAGGAATGTTTTAGAACTGCATAGTTAATCAGGTATAAAGTCAACAGTTTTGTGACACCCTTTCCTAACATAGAGGTGCTAGGTTGGGGTGTCATAAGGAGCATCCTGATCCTCACGAACCTTCATAGCATATGCTCATGCTGGGGCTGTAGGCATAGGACGATCCACTATCTCTGACATTGTACCTCCACGCCCTATAAGCTGAATCGTGTGCCACCTCACCCTACCGATCCCGAGTCAAAGGTGGTGCAATGATCTCCTCTCACATTTCCTTTGCAGGCTCTTATTATCCCTCGACTCTCCGGGACAGGTAAATGGATTTCTGCATCACCACCCCGGTATCACAACACAATCAATCACCCATCGTTATATAATGAGGGAATTGGCCCATCAGAACATACACGAATTCAGATTGTTACAGTCCCTATCACTTATGTTAACACGATTTTACTATGGATCTATCCCATGGAGGAAGAAGTCCCTGAACCTATCCAAATTCGCGCCAGACCTCTCCATCTTCATAAAGAACTCGGTATCAACCGATAAAATTCAATTGCTAGAGAGAAGTCACAAGTGCTAAATATCTTTTGATAGACTCATTCAAACCATCCTCAAATTGTCTACACTGAAATGCTTCGGTGAGAACTGACCCTAGAGCATACTTGCTAAGATGGCTAAATTCTTTTTCATTCAAACACCGATAGGCTTTGCTTCAAATTCGTGAATTGCTTCCATTCGCCTCTCAGACATATCCCAGATATTTTGCCCGTAACTCGGACAAAGATATCCCAAGGCCTAGGGTCCGGAAACCTTGGACGCTTCAAGACAAGCTTCCACCAATCTCAAGCCTCACTTTGTAGAAGCGAGACCACACAGACTACTCTTTGCTCAAGAGGGCATCTCACCTCCTCCAAACCCTTTGAAGCCTTTCAAGCCAATACTCGACTTTATCGAATTCTTCCAAACTTGTCCCATGAAATTCTTCCGCCCCATGTCTTCTCATCATATCTATTTGACTGAGGTCAAGAACTCGCCTAACACCCGAGCCATATCATGAAAAATCTTTAACAAAGCTTCCGTTGGCTCATTAGGGACATTGCTTTCACTTATGACTGATTTAGAAGGATTAGAAGCTAATAACTCTTGTTCCCTGGCTAACACTTCACGCCTTCTTCAATCTGATTGGGACGATCCATTTTATTCAAACAAAGACATCCATATCGTGCCAATACATTACTTTACATATGCATTTCTATCTTATACTCTACCTATAGTTGCCTAAACCTAGGCTCTGATACCACCTAAACTGTGACGCCCCCAACCTGGCACCCCGTGTCAGGAAAAGGTGTCACAAATCTAAGAACTATAAACCTGTTAACTTATATAATTCTAAACAATTATCTTGAAAATATAAACTTACAAAAAATATAAACATATACATTATCATATTACAACCCCACCATTGGAGTGATCAACATATTCAATTCCATCATATACAAAACTTTTCATTGTTTTCAAAAAAAAATATATATGTACATCATCTGAAAGTATTCCAAAACATCATTTATGGGCACCTACTAATTTGTTGCCTTTCTACGATGTGGACGCTCCTTATTATCACTTCTTAATACCTACACGGATAAACACCAAGTATAGTTTTATAGCTTAGCTGATCCATAACAGCGGACGACCACTATACCAATCGTCACAAACACATGTACAAATGCATCTAACTATAAATACACATTTAACCATATATGACACAATACTTCAACCACTTATCACTAACATTTCAACATAAGGTAATAAATCATAACAATTCCACTAATTGATTTATTTGCATTTTCATGACATTCATTATCTTTAGCCTTATGGGTTATGCTTCGCGTCTTATATCCTCGTCATTTATAATTTTCATTACATTTTTCATTTCATGTAGTCGGCGTTTCATGTCTTTGTGAAACATTAAAAAAATTTCATCTCATCCCATGTCATGCCGTGATATTCCAAAGAAGTTGATCATGGGATCGGAACCTGGTATAAAAATACCAAGGTACTATCAGACAAGACGCGATCTATAACCTGCATCGTATTGTATGACCCAAACGGCCACCGTAATGATCCAAACTGATCCATGTCATCGACCCAACGGGGCTATTATGTTTTGTAAATTGTATGTCAAGTAAAGATTGTTATCCCTATAGGCATGCCTATCTATCCAACTACCTGATCATAAGTAAGCAATCAGTTTTATTATGTTTTCTTAACAATCTTTCAAATATAAAAACACGTATCCCATATACATGAATAATTACTGATATCCAGTATACATATGAGATATTCATTGTCAATTATTCTCTTGAACATGTGAGATAGTTTCACATATTTCTTATGATCATTTGACTATATTTTATGCTTCTTCATATAACAAAAATACATGTACTCTTCTTCACATGATCAGAGTTCATATCCTTTCGTATCTTAATCATCTCAATATATTTATCCTATATCATGTAACATTAATTCATATAACTTTTATATAATTTTCATTATTACATACTCATAACTAGGAACATATATCTTTTTACTGGTCTTTTATAATCATTAAAGAGACATCTAAGTGTCTCAGGGTCACATAGGAGAAGACAAAGGAGTCTTCTCACAAATAGGGGTTTGTCACGTCGAACCTTAACTGACTGAAAACAGAGCTACCCTTTTGTCAATTTTCTAGGTACAATGGGGTCTAAATCTAAATACACTTCCTTCATAGAAGTTGTTTCCTATAAGTCTAGTTTACCCAAAAATTGGAATCACTACATTTGGATCAACCTATCCCAAGATATGACTCAAACACGTAAGACTGGTCCAGACGAACCTTAACTGACTGAAAACAGAGTTCCACTTTGATGAATTTTTGGGTACAATGGGGTCCAAATATGAATACATTTCCTACATGGAAGTTGTTATACAAGAAGTCTAGTTTACCCAGAAATTAGAATCACTCAATTTGGATCAAACTAGCCCAAGCTATGACTCAAACACTCAAGGTTGGTCTGGTTGCCAGTCAAAATCAAGAACTGGAATTGAATTCCAAATTCAGGGCTCATAGTACCATAATTTGACCTGGTAGTCTTCTGAATATTTAAAGCTACGAGTCTTAAGATTCTCCTCCAATTAGAATCATTCCATTTTGAGGTCTCTAGGCCAAGATATGGCCAAAACAAAACCAGGGGTTTTAGAAAACTTTTGATAGCAAATCCCTTAAAATACCTACATGTTTCTTTACACATTTTTCACACCAAACTCCTCCATTGAGAATCCAAAACAAAATCACAACACCAACAAACACAAAATAGAAGAAGGGAATCCCAAACCTTAACCAAACTTCAAACCCTAGCTTTCTTCTTCTTCTCTTTCTCCTCTTCCTTTCTCATTTTTCTTCCTTCTCACTTGAACAAGTAGTTCTCCAAAGAAATTGAAGAGAAAGCAACCAAAAATGGCTCTTCTCCCTCAAGAACCCGTAAGCCCTAGCTCTCTTCTCCAACACCCAAAATGAGAACTCCTCTTCTCATAAGACCAATTTTGGTCTTATCCCCTTTTTGTTACAAGGTCATATTTGACAAAAAAAAAAATCCCATTTTGGTTAAACTTATTCTTTTTTAGTTTTAGTCCTCTTCTGCTTTTTATCATTTGCAAATCATTTATCACAAATTTAATATGAATAATAACATTTAACTTAATGTCTCTAAGTTCTTAATCTGTACTGACCATTATATCCTTTGACTCTTTACTACCTGGGTTTATCGTTCACTCTAGCACTTAAATCTTAAAAATATGTAAATTTTACTTTTAATATACCTCTAAACTGTAATAAACTATTAAGGTATAATTTGGGGTGTTATACTTCGGGTTCGCCTAGGCGAAGCTCCCTTCATAGGCGAAGCGAGTTCGGGCTTGTACAGAAATTGGGGCTTTTTGCCCTTTTTCACCGGAAATTTCCAACCAAAACAAAACAACCTCAATCAACTTCAAATTCTAACTCAAACCAACCAAAAACACTTTTATTAGGATTTTTCCTACACAAACTTAGACAAGGAGGGATTTGTGATAGTTTCCATACAAGAATTCCATACTATTTCCATACTAATAAATAGGAGAATTCCATACAAAAGTTCCATACTAACAAATATGAGAGTTTCAAACCTGGATTTCTTGAACTTCCCAACCAAGCTTCCTTTCTTCTTACTAGTACAAGGATAGATCTCCAAAAGATGGAGAGAAATCACCAAAATGGCTCTTCTCCCTCAACCGTAGCCCTAGCTCTCCAAACAGCAAAATGAGATATTTTTTTCTCTATCTTAAGGTCAAGTGTTCGTCTTATCCCCTTTTTGGGCTAATTTTTAGCCCTTGCATTTTGGTCATTCTTCTTTATCCCATTTGCAAAGCAACGTATCATATTTCTATTTTAACATATAATCTTTTTAACTTATGTCCTTTGAGTCCTTAGTTTACAAATTGTCATTTCAACATTTTGACTTCTTAAATAATTCTAGTTATATCATTTTTCACATTTAGCACTTAAATTTCCAAAAAATGAAAATTTAACTTATATTATACCCTAAACATGTCATAAAATTATTAGGGTATAATTTGGAGTGTTACACAAATGATCCTATAGAAAAAAGGGAAATAGTGCAGAATGCAGGATATCAGTAATGCAAATGCAAATAGTGCATAATGATTTCTCTAAGAAAGGGATGGAAGGATTTCAAGTATGCCAGCTCTACAACATCATTATCCAACCCATTCTACCGAAAAATAAAAATAATGATAATAATAGTTCAAAACCATAATTTAAAAAGATTATGTGGTCGAAGTGTGAGAATGTTAGATTAATTTATTAATCTATGGAGTAATCATAATCATATTACAATTTTAATTGTAATTTTGTGCTTGTTAATTATGGGTCATTTATGAGATGATTTAATATTAACTAGCATGGCTCAGTTATTTCTATCTTTCTTCTCAGTTGGAGCAAGTCTTATTTGACCAAAGCCTAATCGTTTTCTTAGATTATATATATATATATATATATATATATATATATATATATATATATATATATGAGTAAATAGAACCCTATAATTTTACAAGGGTTTGGTAGAACACACTTTGGGAGAAGAAAATATTCATCTTCAATTCTAGCCTTTTATTAATTATGTTCCTTGTAGATTTGAGAAACTAATGGCAGCCAACAATTATGGATTCATGTCATGTATGTTATCTACCCAATATGAATTGATATATTTTATTGTTTCAATAAAGTTATTATTTTGTAATATATTCATTAGGTCCTTTGATTATTGATCAATTATTTTTGGTTTCTCACAAAATAATTTAGCAATTATAGCATGCTACACACGAACCCAAAAAAAAGAGAGAGGGAACCCGAGTCAGGATTTGGGAACCCTGAGGTCCGACGGTGGGGGAGCTCATGGGTCCGACAAAACCGAAGAATAAACACTCCGATCCCTAAAAACAGGGCCACAACAAGGACAGAACCCACGGAAATCAACCAAACCCAAGTCTGAGCTCTTCCATACGATTCCGCCATCACAAGCGTAAATAAAGGTGTGCCAAGAAACAGTGGCAAATGGAAAAAGAAACCCAACCGACATCAGATGGTCGCCAACGTAAATTCCCGCTCGAAGCTGACAATGGGCGATTAAGCTCGAAGCCAATCTTAAATCCCATAAGGGAAATTATAAATTGTACGGAGTAGTTGGTGTGATCCAAGTCTGGGTCCCCCGGTCATGGGGATATTTTTGAGAAGAAAGACCGAGGAATACGCCAAAATGGTATTACAAGGATTTTCGTTGTAATGACTCATTTCTTTAAATGAGTTTTAATCGAGGCTGTACCAAAATCGCCGTAATTAGGGAAAAAGAAAACAAAAACCGGTAATGAAGTCTCACTCCATTTCTTGAAAAATACAGAAAACAGACTATAAAATGAATCCAAGAAAATCCCTGGAAGAATGAATGAAAACATTCAAAATAATAATTCAAAGTGAAACTCAAATCTTTTAGAGAGTTAGAAACTCACTGTCAAGCAGAAACGACGCTCAAGAGTCTCGTATCAATATAAACACAAGAAATTTCTCGATTAAGTGTACTTAACATCAGAATTAACATTTCTTTCATATAAAAATAAAAATAAACTCAAGTCCGAGCAGACACAACGGATTCGGGTCTTAACTTGCCTGAGTAGACAAGTACTTAGGTTCGTCCCCCAAGATTTTTCTCATTAAATGTAATAGAACATCCTAAATTAACATTTCTTTCAAATAAGAAACCGCAACAAATACTTACAGATGAGCAGAAAGGGAGTGAGCACCTCTTTCAAAACTGGCCGGAGAAGACAGGTAATGCCCCAAGAAGGAACTCGCCAGGAGAATATACTTCCTCACCCAAGAATGCTTCGAAATGGTTGGGGGATGGGGGGTAACTCCCTTATAAAGGGATGCCTCAGGGTTTCCCACGGATCTTCGTCAGGTCAACTGTTCGCTCTCGACCTAATCGAGCATCACGCAACTATTTGTTTCCTAATATTCAATTATTCACTTTTAAATTAAGTTAGTTTTATAATTTTTTTTATGACTATGAGTGTTTGAGGTAGCTTCCGTGTAACTCTCGATTAATCCCACAAAACCTTAAAAATCGATTTACAAAAATTTGTTTCATCAAGGTTGGCCTGGTCAAGTTCGACTCAAACCTACAAGTACTATTTTTAAATTAAATTAGTTTTACAATTTTTTTTAATAATCATGAGCGTTCAAACTAGTCCATGTGGAACTGGAATAATTCCAAAAGATCCTAAAAGAATCAGAGTTAGTAAACATGTTTTATCAAGTTGGTTAAGTACGAGCCAACTTACGTGGATTAATCCCACGGGACAATGGTGTTGGGTTATCCCACATCAGTTGTGGAAGGGGTTGATGATGAGTTTATAAGTGTGAAGGAAAACATCATCTCATGAGATAGCTTTTGGGATTGAGAAGGCCCAAGATCACCTAACACTGGTATCATAGCCCAGGTTATTAACAAATCTCAGCCCATCAGGAGAAACTGGGTTGTCGCTCCTCCGACCCAAGGCCCGATGTGTGAGGGGGAGATTGTTGGGTTATCCCACATCGATTGCGGAAAGGGTCGTGATGAGTTTATGCGTGAGGAAACCTCATCTCATGAGCTAGCTTTTGGGATTGAGAAGTGACAAGATCATCTAACACCGGCACGTAACCCAAAGTTATCAACAAGTCTCTGGGCCCACCCGGGAGAAAACCCGCCACGCTCCTCCGACCCAAGGCCCGATGCACAGGAGATTGCCAAGCTATCCCAACATCATTGCGGGAAGCGGGGTTGCGGATGAGTTTATAAATATGAGGGAAAATCTCATCTCATGAGCTAGCTTAGATCGAGAGCGCCCAAGATCACCTAGCACCGGTATCGCAGCCTAGGTTATCAACAAGTCTCGCCCACACAACCGCGGCTACTTATCTCCCTGCTCATATCACCGCGACAACGATCCAACCGTGCCAGAATGAAGTATCACGTTTTCCAAAACCTCGCTGTCCAAAATCAGCCCGCCGATCCAACGTGAACGAATTCGGCAGCTGTAATCGAAAACGATCCTCGGTGGATGCGAAAATCACAAAAGGCTTTCCTTCTCCTCCTCTCTCTCTTTTTTTGCTGCTATATTTCTCACGAACTGAGCATATTCTCATACCCTAATCTGACACCTCTCCACTTAAATAAGTGAGACAAGTGGACCCTCACAATTTGGGCTTTTACTCCACATAGGAAGGGAGCCTAAAACCCAACAAATCTCCCCCTCTTTTCAGTAAGAAGCACCTCTGAATGAGTAGAAGTAACTTGCGCCTTCCTTCTCATCTCTTCGTTAAGAGCACTGGTCTTTGCCATTTGCAAAGGAACAATGCCATTGGGGGCAGCACTAATCATGGAAACTCAAAATGTCTCCCACGAATCAGGTAGAGTTATTAATAGAAATAGTCCCAACACATCATCATCAAACTTGATACCTGCAACTGACAACTGATCACAACGCCCTTGAAATTCAATCAAGTGCTCAGTAAATGGAGTTCCATCCTCAGATTTCAATTAAACAAATTCTTAATGGGGTACAATTATTGCTCCTTCCGATCAAGGCCCGATGTAGGAGATCAAGGTTATCCTACACTGCTATGGAAGTTGGTGATGAGTTTATATGCGAGGGAAACCTTATCTCATGAGCCAGTTTTTTGGGATCGAGAAGGCCCAAAGATCACCTAACACCGTATTGCAGCCCAGTTATCAACAAGTCTCGGCCCAACGGGAGAAACTGGGTTGTCACTCCTCCAACCCAAGGTCCACAAAGAGGGGAGATTGTCGGGTTATCCCACACGGCTCGGGAAGGGCCAGGATGAGTTTATAAGTTGTTAGAAATAGTGTGTACAGAATATGTGAACCAAGGCTTTGAGGCGTGAAGATCACTATCTTTAAGGAATTAATGCCCCCACTATAAGAACTATATTGCTGAAGGTTATGGCAAGATTCCTTACAGGATACAACAAAGCCTAGAGACCAAGAAAGAATCCCAAGACTTCTTGAGAAATTTCTTCAATAAGAAAGAGTCAGTTGAGTCCGAGAAGAAGAGGCCTGCTCCAGAGAAAAAACACAGACTTTTCAGATATATATAAAGAACCTTAGGCACCCTTTCAAGATAAGACATGTTCAAATATGAAGAGTTACAATCGTAGCAATTGTAACTCATATATATTTATTTATTCCGAAAAAGAAATTATTCATAATAATAAAATAATATTAGAATTATTATCCGTGCTGCAAGCCAAGTGCCAAGTGTCATTAGATCATATATAAATTTATATATAATTGTTCTAATTCTACCAAAATTAGGAAACAAATTTGGTTCCCTCCATATCTTCTCCTCTTTCTCCCAAATTTAAGAGAAAAAGTACTATTCCTTATTAATAAAGCAACAAAATAAATAAAGGCTTTCCGTGACTTCAACTCTTTAACATATAACCTATATTCAACAATCCCCCACTTAGGTTATATGTTAAGTTTTATGCATATAGAAGGTATCTTTCGATTTAAACCATCTATTAGTGTGAGTATATCAAGACTTTGATCAAACCAAAGGTGGGCTAACCTTAAACCTTGGTTTTTATTTTATTTATTACAAAGTGGACATTCCACACACATAAAACTCCTAATTTAATTTTGAACTTCATCAGTAATCAATTAATAGCACTAAGGCCTGTGCTATTATCCTCAAGGCTATTCATGAACATGTACAAAAATATTCAAAACTTTTTTGCTAGAGCAAGACCACCTAAATGTTCATACAGTGAAGATCCTAAATTTCAAACTTCATTGTGAGATCATAATCACTCCGACACTCCCAATTAGCATAATCTTGTAGGACTAATAAAGTACAAACTCAATGCCTAAACTTACTAATAATCAGCATACCATTAAAACTTAGTACTATTTAAATAGTTATGTTGGGTTACCATTAAAAGCAAAGTTTAATTAAAAGATCTTAGACTCCCATTCCAACTGCGACTTTTAATCAAATCTCAGAGTCCTTTGGTAAAAGGGTCCACAAATTCTTACAAGATCTTATATAAATGATGGTAAATAACACCATCAAGAATTAATTGCCTCACATATTCATGTCTTAGGCTAATATGTCTAGATTTTCCATTATAAATCTTACTAAATGCCCAGACATTGCCAAGCCACCATCACAAGATAAGGAAATGGTCGGCACTGGCCAGGGCCACAACTTTACATCCAATAGTAAATTCCTCACCCACTGGGGCTTCTTACCCGTTGCCGCAAGAGCTATAAACCGCATTCCATAAGAGAATGAAGTTATACAAGTCTGCTTCTTTGATGCCCCAAGAAACAGCCCCACCTCCTATGGTAAAATCCATCCCGAGGTCGATGATATCATTTGTACTAGTTAATTAACTAGTATCCGAATAATCTTCACTACACTTGGAAAGGTATTGTAAAATAATCCGTGAGTTTAGTTCTTAAATAACCAAGCACTTACCACCGCTTTCCAATGATCAACACTAGGATTAATGGTAAACTCAGATAATTTTACATACCGAAAAGCAATGTCGTTCAGATAATGCATTGTATACATCAAACTTCCAATAAGACGGTATTCAATTTGGGCTAAGGCTCTACTACTGCATTCTTCGTAACCCATAACTTGAAGAACATCATATGTGGGCATTTCCGCTTCTTTGATATTCAAATGTTTAAATTTAGTTAAGATTTTCAATGTAATGATTGACAAAGAGCAAAGCCCCCATTATGTTTTTTAACCTTGATACCCAAGATAGTATCTACCATTTAACTCTTTCATTTTAAATTGGGGGAGGATAGATATTTTTGTATCTTGAACACCATCCATGCGTTCCGATAATGAGCATATCATCCACATAAAGACAAATTATTATCTATAATTTTCTCAAATTTAGAATAAATACATTTATCAAAGAATATCAAGGGTCAAAACCATATTCTAAAAATTACGTAATCAAACTTTTTCATACATTGCTTTGGAGCCTCGCTTAAACCATAAAGAGACTTATTAACTTGCACTTTCTTTCACTTCCTCGGTAAAATGAAACCCTCGTGTTGCTCCATATAAACTTTTCATCTAGTTCCCCATTTTAGAAAGGTCAAGCTTTGATGATCCATTTGATGTACAAACAAAGATTATATAATGATGCTAATGCCAAAAGCAGTCACGAATTGATGTAACTTCTTAAGCATAGAGTACAGTATCAAAATAATCTATTCCCTCCTTTTGTTTAAAACCTTGCTACTAGTCTAGCTTTAAAGGTTTGTAAAGATCCATCGAATTATATTTTCTCTCCTAAAACCCATTTACATCCAATTGGCTAGAACTGGAGGTAAATCAAACAATAATCCAAGTATTGGCCATTAATCAATGAATCCATCTCATCATTGATTGCTTCCTTTCCAAAAAGCTACATCTCTGTAATACAGCTTCTTGAAATGTTCGAGGATCATCTTCTATATTCAGCCAAAATTGGTATTTTATCAGTAATAAAGAGTCCTATCTCCTTCAACAAGAAATACAATAGATTGAGAAGAAATATAACTGATGAAGATTCTTTCTTTTCAACTCTTCGCCTCTTTCTAATCTCAATAGGAAATTTAATTTTTCTTTGTTGCTAGAACTAGATCAACATCCTTATTAACAATATTGGTAGGTTCATTATTCTGATTAGAATCTTTAGGGATATTTTGTGAATAACCTTGAAATTTATTTTCTATAAAATCAACATCCCTTGATTCAACAATCACATTTGAACTCAAGTCCAATATCTCTAGAAGCTTTAGAATTTTCAGTATAGCCTACAAAAAATTCTTTTAAAGCTTTTCGGGTCCCAATTCTAACTCTTAGGATCCGAACCCTATAGAAAGCTACATCCCCAAACTCTAAGATAGCCTAGATTTGGTTTTCTGCTTTTTCCATAGTTCATGGAGAAACTTTTGGATTTTCTCGATGGAATTCTATTATGTAGATAATACAAAGGGAGTAATGCTTCTCCTCATAGATTTGCTGGTAATTGGGCATTTATAAGCATGGCATTAACCATTTTCAACCAGTGTTCTATTCTTTCTTTCGCTAATCCATTCCTGTGGGGTGTACTGAGCAAATATATGAGATGTATTATTCTCATTTTTCACAAAATGAAGAGAATTCCATAGAAAATACTCAATTAATTTATCACTTCTGCATTTTTAATTTTCTTGTCCTTCTCGATTTTCAACTTCATTTATACACTTTAAACATATCAAAAGATTGATCCTTGTTTCTCATTAAATACATATGTAAATTTTGTAAAATCATCAATAAATGTAATAAAATATCTATTACCTCCTCTAGTTAACATACCATTTAGTTCACATATATCAGTATGCACTAATTCCAATAAACATTTAGTTCTTTCAACTTTTGGAAAAGGTTTCTTAGTCATTCAGCCCTTAATACATACTTCACAAGTTTGCATGCTATCTTGATCATAATTACTAAGCCTTGCTTGCTGAAGTAAACTTTAAAGATCTAGGACTAATATGAGCCAAACGATCATGCCATAAAGATAAAGATAATTCAACAATATAAACAGAACTAGGCATCTTATTATTAATAATACTTAGTTTAAACATACCATCACATGAGTAACCCTTCCCCACAAACATTCCATTTTGGATGAATTAGTTTATCGTACTCTAAAACAAACTTAAACTCCTTTCTTTGCTCAATAAATTTGACATTAGGTTCTTTTCTTATATTCGGGAACACAGAATATCACCAAACAAAATTTTCTTAGAAGATGTAATCTGTAACTCTACACTTCCTTTGCCCATCACTTTAGCGTAATTATGATTTCCCATCGTAACTTCATTCCATTGTCACCAATTCTCAGAATCTTTGAAATGTGACTTGTTGTTGCACACATGAATCGAGCACTGAGTCATACCACCGCCATCGTATTCTGTATGGGACAAAGAAACCATATGAAGTTCTCGTGATCATTCCAATATGCAAATCACAATCATTGCCACAAGATTATTTAGCGCATCTGTTTCTACTAGATTTGCATTGTTGGAATTCTGAGCATTATTAGACTTATATGCGTTGTTGGGTTTCTGCTTCTTGAGTAATCTGCACTCACGTTTGAAGTGCCCCTTTTTTCCACAGTGATAGCAAGTCTTTGCTTTATTAAACTTGCTGGAATTACCATTCTGGGAATTACCATTTCCAGAATTTGTCTCAGAAAATTTTCTCTTGTTTCCTCCACCAGTTTTCTGCTTTCCTTCAATTTTACTTTTTGTTGTAGATTCGTAATTTATTTGCCTTGACTGGTTTCCTCTTCAATACGAATGCTTTTGAATTTGTTCCAGAGAAAATGTTTACGTAGTATCACGACCAATTTCTTCCATTAACCATTCGACTTGGAGGAAGTTTGCCAATAATTCCTCGACTTGCCTTCGGTCGAGAACCTCCACCTTCACATCTTTGAGTTTTGATACAAGGATTTGTAATTCATGTACTTGGTCCATCACAGAAACATTATCAACCATAGAAAACTCAAAATATTTCATAATAAGAAATTTCTCCACACCTTGTTTCTCGTTGTTGTATTTGAATTCCAGTGCACTCCATATCTCCTTTGCAGTCTTAACAGAAGTGAAAAGATCATATAGACGATCAGACATATTGTTGAGAATATATCTCACGTAAGCCAGTTCATCTTCTTGAGTTTGCTCTTATCTTTCTTTGTTTGTTCATCTTCACTTTATATGAAGAATTTTAGAGTGAATCACGATCTGGGGATTCAATATATAGGAAATCTTGAGCGTGGAAAGCAGTATGTCTGCTCCAACTTCAGCCAGGTAAAATTTGTTCCATCAAATCGATCGACTTCACGAACTCTTGATTAATTCTGACTTTGGACTCCATGTCGATTAATTCATAAAAATCGTGATAGAAATAGTGTATACGAATATGTGAACCAAGGCTTTGAGGCGTGAATCACTATCTTCCAAAGAATTAATGCCCCACTATCAGAACTGCTATTCTTGAAGGTTATGGCAAGATTCCTTACGAGGATCTGACAAAGCTACGAGACTGGGGCGATGATCTGAAGATCTCTCTTTGAGAAATTCTTCAATAAGAAAGAGTTGTTTTTGGAGTCTGAGAAGAAGAGGTTGGTTCTAGAGAAAAAAACATTGCACTTCTTTGTATATATATATAAAGAACCTTAGGCACCCTTTCAAGACAAGACATGTCTCAAATATGAAGAGTTACAACTGTAGCAATTGTAACTTCTCATATATATATATATATATATATATATATATATATATATATATATATATATATATATATATATATATATATATATATTATTTATTCGAAAAAGAAATTATTCCGATAATAAAAATAATATTAAATTATTATCCGTGCGCGTGCCAAGTGCCAAGTGCCATCATTAGACCATATATAAATTTATATATATAATTGTTCTAATTTACCAAATTAGAAACAAATTTGGTTCCCTCATATCTTATCTTTCTCCCCCAAATTTAAGAGAAAAAAGTACTATCCTTATTAATAAACGACAAAATAAATAGTGCTTTTTAAATGTAGGACTTGACTCTTTAACATATAACCTATATTAGTAAGTGTGAGGAAAATGCAAATGCAAATGTTTGAAACACTGGGATGGAGAAGGCCTAAGATCACTAACCATAGTATGAGCTCAAGTTATCAACAAGTCTCATTACCGGGAAGAAGCTGGGTTGTCGCTCATCCGGAGCAGAGGCCGATGTGTGAGGGAGATTGTTGGGTTATCATGCTCCAGATTGTGGGAGGGTTGGTGATGGGTTCTCAAGTGTAGAAAAACCTCGTCTCGCCCAGGTTAGGCTTGCCAGGTGGAGAGCCTGAGATCGCGCAACAATGGAAATATCAGCTGCAAATATATTCTATTGGTTGGTGGGCCCCGGCCCCGACCTCCTATAAGCAACTACTTTTTTTAAAAAAAAAATAGATTTTCATTGCTGCTTCCCATTCTGAAACCTCCCCAAGAATCTCCGGACATGGTAATTTCGCATTTGATTGTTTTTTTTCCTTTTTTATCTCAGATTGTGTTGTGGGTACTTTTTATTTATGTTAAAATATTTTATGCTTATTTCTGGTTTTTGAACTCTATAATAATTTTGTTTGCGATAATGGGTTTATGTTTTTGTTCTTTTTAGGTCAGTATTGTCTACTTCAGAAGATTTTTATTTTTATTTTTCTATTTCTGTTGATGTAGTCATCTGCGATCATGGGTTAAGCTTTTTGTTTTTATTTTTTATTTTTTCACATACCAGTTTCTTTGGGGATTTTTATTTTTTGATTTTTGGCCTACTAATAAGAAATTTTATTTGCTTATTGATTGATATTTGTGCTTCTGGTCATTGTATATTGCATCAGCGCTCATATCTAATAATGGGTTTAGCTGTTTTAGTGCACATAATAAAATTTTGAAAATTTTTTGGTCGTCCATGAGGTTGCAAATAATCTGTTATTATAGAGAAAGATAACAATGAAATTTAGATCAATGTCTTGGAAGTCTGTAAACTATCTACTTGCTAATGTGATTGGTCCATGGTTTAATTAAATGGATTGGCGTTTGGGTGAGGGATTTTTCTACCTGTTGTTGAACTTGGAATATGTTGATTAGTAGCACTCGTTATGGCTTTTCATTGTTTTTTTCAAGAATGGGTTTAGCAAGCGTCTCTTCAAGTAGCCAAGGAACTTCTTGGGTTGGTGTTAACCCACAATTTTCACCACCACCGCCACCATCTAATATGTAATTTTCATCTTCTCCTATTTCTCTTTCATTTCATTTGTATGAGGTGGACATAAGATTCTTTTTATTTTATTTTATTTTATATTTATTTTTCCTTCATCTGATAACCTTTTGGGCACTCTCTCATATTGTTATGCTTTGTGACCTTTTCATTATTTTTATGGAGGATCACCTCTGTTTTGGATTGGGGTTGGTGTCTTTTTATGGGTAAGAATAAGCGTCACTTACATGCTTTTTGTTCAACAGTTTGTCTTCTTTTTTCGTTCTGTTTTGATTTTTCACTACAAGAATTTGACAATTTATCTATTGAATTTACATACTAAAACAATTTTGTAGATATATGCATAACGTATAATCCATCATCTAGGTGGGAAAATGACAGGTTTGGACCATCATTGAAGATGATATTAAATTGATAATTATTATGGAAAAGGCAAGAAAGTACAGATTTAATATATGATTAAAAGAAAAACTTCTCACACTATGCTTATTAATTGTTAGTTAATTAACCCTCTGGAACATACTATCTGGCCCATACATAACTAGACTACATTAGGGTTTTCTTTTCTTTTCTTTTCTTTTTTCAAACATTTACAAGCAAATTTTCTAAATAGTGATCTTTTCTCCCAGAGAAAAAAAAAATTGCTAACAAACTTATTTGTAAAAAGTGCCAAGAAAAAAAAGTCTTTGAAAATATTTGTTTACAAGCTCTAATTTCTTCATACATTATTTTAAGTTTTGGGAAAAATAGAGTTATTTTAAAGGGCAAAAATATCTTAGGTGGTGTTTGCTTTTTTTTACTCAATGCTGAATAAAACTTTTGCTCTAAATAATGCTTAATAAGATTAAGTATTTAGTCCTTTGTTTTTCTAAAAAAATGAATATTTTAATTTTTATCTAAATCTTGAAACAATAAATTTTTAATAAAAATTTAACAATATTTATGTTATTATTTCATTAGTGTGAAACCGGATCTGTGATAATTTCGATTAGATTATAAAGAATATAATTTTCTAATATTGTAATATCTAGTTTATTTTTAATAAAAAAATATTCAAAAAAAAATCTAAAAAATCGAATATTTTGCCTTTTAGCATTCAACCAAAAAATTTAAAAATTCAGTGATAAAAAAAGTTAAAAAAAACAACCAAGGCTAAATGTTTAAAGCAAATTTGGTTTCAGAATTATATATATATATATATATATATATATATATATATATATATATATATATATATATATATATATATATATATATATATATATATAATTCTGTATAATTGTTCTTTAATGTCACGATTTTAGCTAATATATTTATATATAAAAAATTTATGTATAACTGTTTTTATAATCTCTCTTTTAGAAAACAAATTTGTATTTTTTAAAATTTTATTTGATTTCAATTTACTTTGCATTACATCATTATAATATTATGTTCTTTTAAAGATTTGAGTATGATACATCATGTATTCCCATCTTACCTATTTACCAGTACTTAAGCCAGAAGACCACAATGTCTTCTTAATTATTTTCCTTCTATTTCTTATATCATAATCTATGAAATTTAATTATGATGTATAGAAGATTTATGCTTAATGTATTGAATTTTCTTCCCTATCATACGAATCCTCGTGATTTAAAGAAGTATATACAAACTTTGAATTTAAGTTTATAATTATGTAATATCAAGAACTCTGGTATCAGCAAATAAATTCGTATGCATACGTAAATGTAGTATATAATAGCACAAATGTTGTTAATTCATAATAAAATTATCTTTACCAACGCATTGAATGGACCACCTTGACTTCCCAATAGACTAAAGCAAACTTTATTGTTCCTTGAAGTTAGCATCTTCATCAGATTTTCCATTTTTAATGATATAATAATATATTTATTAACATTGCCTTGATCATATATGGATTCACTTGAAAAAAAAGAAAAAAGTGTGATGATATGCCTTAATTAATTAATATTCAAAAGATTGTCTTATATTATTCAGAATCATCAAGGGGCCCTCATGTGTTTTCATTCTCACAGGATCAATACCTGCTGAATTGGGAAAATTAATGTGCTAGGCTGGTGGATTTGAATCTTGCTCGGAATTTTCTCAGTGGTAACATCCTTGATTCATTTTCCTTAATGTTGACCAATTTTCATGGTTCACTTCCTGTTAAGTTGAAAAACTTGAAGTTAAGTTCTCTAAATTTGTCTAGGAACCAGCCCGAGTTTCGTCGGATCTTCTGTTAATGATGAATGGAGGATTGCAGTAATCCTTAGTTTTTTTTCTTTTATTTTTTTAAAAAAAAGCCAAAAATTTGGCATCGTATAGATTGATATTTTGTAAATATATATTCACCTTCTACCTGCAATATTTTTCCTTGTTCATGCATTTGTTCACACTCTATATATATTGAGATTCCTAATTTCCTACCCCTTTTCATTTTATATATATATATATATATATATATATATATATATATATATATATATATATATATATATAACTACGTTACTATCATTAGAAGTTGTAGAAAAATTATTGCTATCATGATTTGCGATCATTTTGGCATAAAATCACTCATTATCATATTTCTTCCTTGGTCTGGCTTTTTTTTCCAATAAAGTGGTTTTGTGTCGATCTAGTTTGCCTTTGTTTTTGATGTTTCTGTAGCCGTGTTTATCATTGATTTGTTATGGTAGGTAGTTGTGTCGTTGACGGTTAGCTTCTTCATGAATTGTTGCGTTCACAGTTTAAATGACAAAGTTTGTTCACAGAGAACCACCATATCAATGAAACTATAGTGTATTCAAAAAAAAAAGTTTAGATCATATTTTAAAAAATACCTTTCAAAAATTTAAAATATTTAAAAACTACTCTTTCTTAATAAGTAAATTTTGAGTATTTTATATAAATTTACAACTATTTTCTAATTTTTCTAAAACTAAAACATTAAATAATAAATACATGGATACACTTCTTACTTTTAGGTTTTAAAAATAAAAGAGTTAGATAAAAGAATAGGAATTTTTATGTAAAAGAATTAAGAAGTGTACCATTAAGTCATAACTTTATTCCTAATCTCTTTCAAAAAAAAAAAAAACTTTATTCCTATTCAAACAAACTTGTCTTATTCCTATTCAAACAAACTTTGACACGAAAATAACATTGCTTAATCTAAATGTCTAAATTTTTTAATTCTTTTCTTACAAGTTACAACTAAGATTCCGTCATATTTTCTTTTTCCTCCTGTCAAATATAATAATTTATTTAGATAAAAAAAAAATGACATCTTATTAATAATTCTATTTGAATACTTTAATAGGAAAGAATTTGAATAATGACAATAGTAAATTAAAATAAGATGAACAGTTATAGATAATTATTAAATTTTAAATATATATATATATATATAGAAATAAGGAGAAAAGTTCCCAAGCAAAAGTATCTACAAAGAGCCCAACCTCATTTCTAGCAAGGTAAATGTGGCCTAAAAGCTACTAACACTATTAACTAAAACAATAATAAGTTTCATAGTTTGATTGATGCAGCTCCAATTAACATCCTACTGATTTATTTTCTCCATTGGATATGCTGTGAAAGAACGTCTCCCGCATGTTTGACATTCTACTTCCACTGCTAAACATAGGTATCACCTTTTAGGAATCAGAGTACAACCAGAAGATGAGGTAGGTCTCTGGTTTCCATTTGCTCCACCAGAAGTTATTACAAGAAGCTACACACGAACCCGAAAAAAATAGAGAGAGAACCTGGGAGCTCTGATGTGGGTCAGACAAAACCAAAGGCAAACACTTTCAAGTCCCTAAAGCGGGGCCACGGGATACGATCCTAGTGAGCTCTTGCCACGATCCCGGCTTCATCGCGGCGTAAACAGGCCCAACAAACAAGGCAATGGCAAGAATCGCAAATCCGATTAACACGATGGCTGGCCAATCTAATTCTCTTTCTGGGTTTCTTGGCAATGGGCGATTAAGCTCGAAGCCAATCTTCAAGCCCACAAGGGAAAGTAGAAGGTGAAGCGAGTAGTTTGTGCGATCGGACTCTGGGCCCCTGCTCATAGATACTTTGAAAAGAAAGATTGAGGAATACGACAGCTCGAGACATATGATGTCGGTCGAATGACCCATTTCTTTGAAAATAAGTTTTAATCAACAAGAAAAATAAAAATCTTCAGGATTAGGGAAAACTAAGAAAACCTTAAAATAAATCAGTATTTTTTTAGATAGAAATAAATCAGAAAAATGGACTGAAAATGGATGACTTTTAAGCTCATCAAACTCCCCCAAACTTAAATTTTGCTTGTCCCCGAGCAAAGAAAGAGATTTGTTTGTCCTCGAACAAAGGACATTTACATTTATGTTTGCGATTCTGACCAATTTAATTGAAAGACTATAATTGCATTCTTTTATGTATATCTAGCTTCAAGTCCAGATGAAAGTTAGTCTCTACTCAATCCGGTGTACAAAACTAAATTGTTGAATTTGTTTTATAAACAGTATAGTCAGTTGATCCTGCTGAAAAGTAGGTTGGTCTTCTTCCTCTTTTTCTTAGTGAGTCAGTTAACCCTTTGAGGTCTTCAGTTTGATCCTTTCAAGTTTTTCCAAATTCCATATGCTTGTTGTTCATATTGATCCACTGTGTAGGTAATTCCAACCTTCAAGATCAATCAGGTCTTTTAGGTTTGTAATGTCAGGCTTGGGTCTTTGGTGGGATGGATGAAACTTTTTAGGTTAAGATTACCCAGACCCTTTCTCCTTTCTTACTTAACTGCTGCCCTTCTTTTCCTTGCAATTTCTTTAATTGATTCCCCTAAACTTCATCTTTGGGGTATCTTCTTGATTTCTTTTGTTTAAAATTGTTCATTCCCATTTATCATTTGTACTTCACACTATTGGAACTTTTTCTCTGTCACCATTCAGGAATAGTGCAATGTTACGTCTTTTAGGCTTTCCTAGCACTCTTACTTGAACTTTGGGTTAGTAGCTCCCATTACCCGATGGCATTAGGGTACTAGGTGTTGAAACACCCCAAAGAATTGTTCGAAGTTAGGCCCTGAAGACAAAACTTCTTCCTTTAAGCTTTCTTTTATGTTGTATCTTCCTGCTTTAGATCTTTCTTTCTTCACCCCTTTCTGTATTTTCTCCTTTAGTTCCCAAAAAAAAAAAAAAATACATACTCCCCCAAACTTTATCTCTTCCTCCTTTGAATTTTGGGTGTCGGAGGGTTCTTCTTGGAGGATTAATTATCTAGGATGGCTTAGGATTTCCGATGAAACTGTTTTGAAGATAAGGATTGTTTTGGCTCAGGTCGGGAACAAGGTGTATGCGGAAGCATATACATAGAGTGGCTAGAATGAAACTCAGCGCGAGGATAGCTGCATCATTTCTTGTTAGTTGTATCACCTAGGATTTCGCCTTGATCAATAATCTAACAAGTTCTAGAATTCGGTTGGTCTTGTGATAACCTTTAAAGATGTCCTTGACTCACTTAGTTGATGAGGAGTTACATGATTTAAGGTTCACCGGGTTCTTTAGCTACTTGTTTTATACTACAGAAACTCAAAATATATTTTGCTCCTTCAGTGTACTTGACTTCCTTTATCTTGGACTCATCAGCTAAATTGAGTCAATTATACAATTTGTGTTTCAATTATATATGTCATTACGCCGCATTACGCATTATTTGTGTTTGTTTATCTTCTAAGTCAAACTACTTCAACTAGTTCAGATTATGATATCTCGGCATTTTCATTCTTGGAACTAAATCCTAATGTTATTCTCCTTTAATTCAAGCAAAAGTAACAATACAATCTAATGCATAACAACATCGAAACATTTCCTTTTTAACAAATTTCTTATTTTATTCATGATATGATGCAAAAGTTGAGAATAACGATCAGGAAGAGAGGAAGGAAGGATAAATCAATGGGAAGATTTGTTTTTTTTCTTTTTTGGGGAGGAGCAAAGATGTTCAGGGAGGATCGGATCAAGGGTAGCGAGGTGGGAAGAATTTGGGAAACTTCATTTAGTTCTCTTAACTGCTGCCCACATCATTCTCCCTCTATCATTCTTCAAGGATCGAATTACGTTGGTGAGATCAACCTTTTGTTTAGATCATCTTGTCTTTCCCCAATGTGTTCATCGTATTTCTCCATTTCGATCATGACTTCTAAAAATTTAGAAAGATTGTGATCAAATCGAATTTTCAAAAGCCCAGGACTTGCACTGTACGAGAGGCATCTTTGTCATCGAAGATCTTTATCTCTTTCCTTCATCCTCTTCTCTAAGTCCTTGAACATTGACATGTAGAGGAATTTGAATCCCTTGATCTGCTCCATAGTTTTGGCTTCCTGATCTGAGTCCCTTTTCTTTATGATTGTTAGGAGTTGAGAATCACGATCATACTGATTGTTGTAAAATGACTCATGGCTCATTCTGACTTCTTGAGTAGATCGTGATCTCTTTCCCTCCATTTCTTCTTGAATTTTTTTCTCTTGATGCTCAGGGATGCCCTTCATATACTCTTCCCTTACATTCATTTCTTCTTTCCCATTCTTTGATCTTTTCTTTTCGGCTGCTTGCTACACTTCCTCTCTGAATTTTTGTTGGATGCTCCATTCCCTTTCCCTTTCTTCCATTCTCTTGAATGGGCCAGGCATCTCCATTTATTTGATTATTCCAGGCTCCCACAGAGCTTTCACCGGGGTTCTCGGAAATCTCATTCGTGGGGAGCGCCGGTGGGGTTCGAAATTTATCTGGCTTCCATCATCTTGTTCTCTGTCCTCTGCAAACATAAAGGTGTTCTCTTCTGGATGTGCTTCTGGATCTTCTTCTTCTTGATCTCTTGACAGAAGGGTGTCCTCTTTTGTGCACATTCTCATTTTCTTCTCTTGAATCTACTTCTATTATAATCCCCTTTTTCTTTTGATTCCTAGGCCTTTGTTTTACTCACATTAGGAGTTAATGGGTAGAGCAGGGCATTCTTCTTAACTTCTTCCCAGTTCCTTTCCACGCTGACCCTCGAACATAACCTCGTGATAGTTCTTTGGGTGGGGATCAAACCTTTATTTATTCATGGTATCTCATTATCGAGTTTTCAATGGCCTCCCGCGTGAATCTTGTACCCCTTGACATAGCATAAGAATGATTGCTTCTTGTTCCCATACAGTGCAGACATGCTTGGTCGAACCATAACAGAGAGCCGGGAGAGTAAAACCATGCTTTTGCCTCTTACGAGGCCCCAAATCTCCCTGTTTATGGTCTTTTGCTCTCATTTTCCTTGACCCCACTTCCCTTTCTGTCAACTTTCTTGCAATCTTCTCACGGTTAGGGTTGTCTATCATCTTCTTGAATTTGGATCAGCCTTCTGCCGGCTTCATTAGTACATTTCATTGATGGTGTTAGCTCCGTACGGCACCCAAAGCTCCTGCGACATAAGCGAGTTATCCTTCCTCCCCACCAGGTTGGAGTAGAAATCTCGAACTACTGCTGCGTATCCGGACTTTTGATGCTTGCAGAAGTTTCCCCAACCTCTTCGTTCTATTAGTTCCTTGAAAGGGGAGATGAGTTTGCTACAGCCTCTTTCTCGACAAACCTTCTTAGGCGCTAGTACTTCTTGGGATGGAAAGCTTCTTCGATCTGGTCGTCTTCCTCTTCTTCTTTGTTTTTCTTTTCCCTTTTTCTGTTGCTTGAAATGGTTGAACCCGATGGATTAGACGGCGGGTTCTCCTTGTTAGTTTTGGCGAACTTCCCGCCGAGTGAGTATATTCTTCCATGATCTCGCTTAGATTTGGGACGAGTTGGCTGTTGACCATTTAGAAAATAGGAATGTTTTTAGGAAGAATTTTGGATCTAGGGTTTGCAAGAATTGAAAAACGAGAGAGTAGCGAAGATGAAGTTGTATTTGCTTGAGGAATGAAATAGTGGTGGAGGAGTTTCGACATTTCTTGATTCAATCATTATTGTGGACTCTTTATTACTTCATTTAGTTGCGTTTGTTGCGACTTAAATTCCAGGCTATAGTGTGTGGCATCATTAAATAAAGAATGATTTAAAAGTTGCCCTGTATCACCTTTTCTCTTTATGTGCGACTTATTATTGTTTGTCGCGACATAAATGTAAGATAATCAGGAGAACGATATATCATCGGTTGCGACATCGGCATTTCTACCACCCCCTTTTGGTCAACAAGTAATTTCATGTATAGTTGAGTTATCGCGACCTTCAGTATTTTTGAAGGTGTTCTCCCCTCGATCTTTTACTAAGTTGCAAACAATTTGCAACAGTGCAATACTACTAAATTGAAATGATCGAACTGACTTTGCACTCCTTATTAATTTCTGAGTGTAATATCAATAAAGTACTCCCAAACAACAATTCAAACATGCATTCTATTTATTTTCCATAGAATTTGTTTAGGAGAAAAATACTCACTTTTTCAAATTAAGTACATCTGTGAGTCTTTGGAGGCCCGGAATCCCCAGAGTTGGATTAACTCTCCCTGAGCCACTGCGATTCTACGTAGGCACACACAGGTTACAATTTCAAAAGGGTTTAATTGATCAAATACTAACTTAGCAAGTCTAACAAATCATTACAAGAATAAAAAAAAATCAAAACGAGTAATTAAAAAATCAAAATCTATATAAAGAAGCGAAAATCTATATGGGTTGCCTCCACGTAGAACATACAATTTTGAGTCCTTAGGCTGGACTAGCATTGTTTAAGCCTTCTCTCTCGATTCACGGTGAGTTCTTCCTTTTTCTTCTCCCTTCTTTGAGATATTTAACTTTGATCTTTGACCATTAACAGCAAGATTCTTCCCGGTATCGATCGCAGGTGTTCTTTGCTCCAAGGTAGTACTTGGCATGCTTGTATATGGTCAACTCCATTTGATTTCAACTTCCACAGAATAATCTTAATCCCCAGGTTAAATAAGCGAACACGATCCTGCTCACGAACTCTTTCCTCCCGGAATCCTTTGATCATGCCATTTCTTTGTCTTGTCCTTGTATATTCTAACATTATCCCCATAGGCTTCCATTCTCTGAGTTCTTCTAGTTCATTCGGGTGGAGGCAGTCTCTCTTCCTTTGCAATTTTGAAATCGAAGTTAAAACTTCTTGATGGCCCACATGGCTTTGTATTCCAGTTCAGAGGGAGAGTGACATGGTTTGCCAGGCCAGCTACATATGGGAGACGTCGATGGGAGTTTTTGAATGCCGTCCAGCAAGCCCCGAAGTGCATCATCAGAGTTTGGAAGACCCGATCTTTCTGCTTGAACTTACAGTCTTTTCCAGGATCCTTTTAATCTCCCATTGGAAATTTACGCGTCCATTAGTGCGGGGTGATAAGCTAGGCTCAATTGTGTTTGATCCATGCTCATGAGCTTTGCAAATATTTTGTTTGCAAAGTGGCTTCCCAGATCTTGATGATAGCCTTAGGTGTTAGAATCTTTCGAAATGTTCTTTCTGAGAAACTGAAATACGTGATTGCGTCATTCCTTGGACAAGCTATTGCTTCCACCCACTTGGACACATAATCCATTGCCAGCAGTATGTACAAGTTTCCAAATGATGGTGGGAAGAGTCCCATAAATCATTCCCATTACATGAATTTGCACCACCCGATATGCCTTGTAGGGGCATTTCGATTTATAGCTGGCGATATTTCCAATCTTGGCATCTATCACATAATTTGACCCATTCGGCACCAGTCTCTCTAAAGATATTGGACAATAAAATCCAGTTGGAGTATCTTATGAGTAGTTTTTCTCGGAAAATGTCCCCCGTATGGTGATACATGGCATTCATTCAAATTTTGCATTGTTCACTCTACGGCACACATCTTCTTATAATCATGTCGACACCTCTTTTGCAAATAGCAATAGGTCATCGGATGTAATATTTTCTTTGTCGGTTTGAGCTTTCTTTTACATTTGGTAGGCATTTGGTCGGGAGCCTTTACTCCTGACCAAGTAATTCACGATATCTGACATATACCATGGGAGTTGGAATGACAATTTAAGCAGGTTGCTTTCGTCTGGAAAGTTCTACGTGAGTGCACCATCCTCTTCTACTTTGTTTTTCTACTATGGACAAGTGATCGGCTATCACATTGTCCTGACCCTTCTTATCTTTAATTTCCGGATCAAACTCTTGCTTGTAACTTACTACGCCTTAGCAGGTCTTGGTTTGCTTCCTTTTCGACATCGGATGTTGATTCTTGCATGGTCGGTCTTGAGCGATAATATGGGATCCCAAAATGTATGGCTTGAATTTCTCACAAGCAAAAACTATGGCTAGCATCTCCTTTTCAGTAGTTGAATAGTTTTCTTAGGCTTCATTGAAGGTTATGCTAGCATAGTATATGGCTCTGAATATCTTCTCTTTTCTTTGCCCCAATACAACTCCCATTGCGAAATCACTTTGGCATCATGGCGTTATTTCGAATCCACAGTCGTGCAGTTGCAGCCATGATGGGTGCTTGAACTAATGCAATCTTGATTTCTTGGTACCTTGCGAAGTCATCAAATTAAACCTTGTGTCTTTCTCGATGTCATAATGGTCTTGCTATTTTGAGAAGTCTTTGATGAATCTCCTATAGAATCTAGCATGTCAACTCCTTATCCACTTTTCTTTGTTGTGGGCGTGCAAGAGTCTTGATAATCGAAGGTAGCCAGTTGGTCTACTTCTAGTCCCGCGGTATTTTATGACCAAGAACAATACCTTCTGTTACCATGAAATGACACTTTTCCCAATTTAATGCTAGCTGTTTGTCTTTGCATCTTTGAAGCCTTACTTATTTCCAAGTTGTTTTAGTGATGCTCAAAGTGGATCCATATCTGTGAAGTCATCCATAAAAATCCTCCATGACCTCCTAAGCCGTCGAGAACATGGACATCGCACACCTACGAAGTAGCGGGAGCATTGCCTGACCAGGTGGCATCATACGAAGGAAAAGGTGCCATAAGGGCATGTGGAACGTGGTTTTCCCTCATCCTCAGGTGCAATGGCAATCCGGGTTATATACTTGAATATCCATCTAGGAAACAAAATGAGGGTGTCCTCGCTTAACCTGTCCAACATCCGATCAATGAAGGGCACCGAAAATGATCCTTCCTGTCATGTGTTCAGCCTCAGACTCATACATACTCTCCATCCTCGTCACCTGCTCTTGCTTGGAATTAACTCATTTTTTTTCATTCTCGATCACAAAGGAACCCACCTTTCTTTGGGAACCATACGGACTGGCTAACTCCAAGGACTGTCCTGAGATTGCATATATAAAACCAAAGATTCAAATCATTTGAGCACTTTCTTTTGACTACCATGACTGGTTCAGTCTTCTTGATGTTCAATGTATGCTTCAGATTTTCCTCCAAAGAAGATTTTGTGCATGCATATTGACGGACTGATACCCTTTAATTCATTTATGGACCAAGCAATCGACTCTTGATAATTCTTCAAAATTTTTAGCACTGCTCTTCACATCAATCAGCCTAGCGTAGATAATCACCGGTTTACTTTCGTAGCTCCAAGTAAAGCATACTTTAGACGACTCTGGGCAACTCTTAAAACTAGCCCTTCTGAACCGGTCTCGATGAAATTCTTCTTCATTATCGTCTCCATTGTCCATGTCAAGCTTTGTTTAAGACTCAACACCTTTTCTAAGAGAGTGCAAACCCATGTGCGAACCTAATTAACACCTTCAAGACACGAAAATTCATCTCATTTTCATTGATGAAGTTGAGCATTACAATCATAATAACAATCAGAGTTGCTGAGATAGACACTATCTATTTAACTGCACTCATATCTCGTGTCTAAATTCTTTCAAACTTTGGAGCGTATTTGAAGTCAGCTTGCTTCTTCTCCAACCCCGGTAGAGTGAGAACTCCTTTCTCGAGATATCTATTAAAGTAGTTCCAAATATCAGGAAATGGGCCTTCCTAGCAGCAAAGGGACTCATGGAATCTTTCTTTCAATGTCCAGATGATAAAGTCGATGTGAAAACAAATTTCCCACCTAACAAGCACATCTTCAATGACTCCTTCAGTTTCGCTTATCGTTTCTATTTTCCACTGAGAGTAACAAAAGAGTGGGAGCAAGCTCCCCAAACTTAATTTCAGAATGTGATAAGCATTAAGCACATTGCACCGAGTCACAAAGAGCCTTTTGAATTTCAAACCCTCCACTTGCAAGGAATGGTGAAACTTCCTGGGTCTTTCATCTTCTCGGTACCCTTCTTTATCATCAGACCGCAAGTAGCGCCGATCTACTACTCCTTCCTACAAATCTTCTTCGCTTTAAAATTTGTTTCAAGAATTTGGCATAAAGTGGCATTTGAGTTACCACTGTGAATGGCATGCTTATCTCCAAATCTCCGGAAAGTTTTCAAAAACTTTTGCGAACCGGCTTCCTATCCTTGACTTTGCGCCTCTCATGAATGGAACTGTAGGCATAGAGTTCTAGGTTTCTTTCTTGCTTCTTTCTTTGCTGTCGCTCTTTCTTCCTTTCTTCCCCTAAGTGACTCAAGATTTTCCAGATCCCTTCTCCCTGTTGCTTTCATCTTTCTAATTTCTTCTTTTCTAATTCTTTCCATTCTCTAAGCCGCACAGCCATGCGCCTTTCGATTTTTCTTCATGTCACTGGAAAAGCATCTTTTAATTTGATTCGCAGGTGAGGGCCAGCTTCCTAGTCGGCTCTGTGCTCTGAGAGAGGCATTGGTGGTTGTCTCAAAAAATTTGAGAATTGGTTTAAGCCTAATTTCGCAAACCTTGTTCAAGCAAGTTTACGTTTTTATTTTCCCCATGAACTCGGGCAAAGACTGTCTTCAAAGGTCTGAGTCCTTACCTCGATATTCATTTCTCGCCTCTCCCTATTGTCGCCGCTGAATCTGCACATGCCCACGCTTTGCCCAGGTTGTTCCGGGGGACGGTTGTGCTCTCCACCATAAGAGAAATTCTCATGGTTCCTTACGTCAGTATAAATGGTCGGTGTCGTGGGTTGTGCTTCGAAATAATATGCTTCTGTGCTCGCTCAAATAGTTAGCCTCCTCCACCGTGATAGGGAACCCTCTTCAAACGCGCCTCAAGATTATTTACTCTTCCTTCTCTTCCATTGCTCCTATCTCATTTGCGTAGTGCATTTTATCCAACCGATGCATCATCGCATCCAGCCGCCTCCACAAGAGAGCCATTGTTCAAATTTCAATCATTCCATTTCCTTTTTAGCTCTACGCCGCTCCCTTGAGGATCTCGTGGCGAGGTCTCATGCTGCACCTAGCAAGATCCGATCACCGTCTTGCTCTTTCCTGCCTTTCTTTCCTCGAATGCTTCTCTACGCGAGAGCCGCATCTATTATACCTTGAGGTATAACTACTGAAAGTGGTAGATGTCCATTATTTCAGGTCTTCTCAAAGTTCATCCCTGCATGGGACACATCTCTTCCGAGAGCTCCCGATCTCCTCCCAAGCAGTGTACGTGACTCTCATCTTCCCCTTGTTTGAAAGTAGTAATTTCCTTCGCTCTGTAAGGGAGGGATGGAGGAAAGAATCTGGCCGTAAGCTTCCATCGCCTTTTCCCATGTATTAACAGACCATGGGTAGTGAGTCAAACCATGATGCAAAGAATATCTCTTAAAGAGAATGAAACAATCAGAAGGACACTTCGCCTCACACTATTCAATTTAACCCATTGGCGATTCTCGTAGAAACCGTCCCAAGTGTTCATTGGGATCTTCAGAGGGGTGACTCCGTGAATCGGGTTCCGCTGAATCCATGGCATCGTATCGCTCGAAGTCAAAATCGTTAGCATCTATCACCGGCCGTCTTCACCGCGAGTATTCATCTTGGATAACTGGTCTCCAGAAGTCCTCCATAGTGTCTCGCTCTTGAGAAGTCCTCCATAGTGTCTCGCTCTTGAGGTACTTCTGCTGCGAATTCCTGTCAGACGCCCTGGCCAATCTTTCTATCGCTGATCTCTCGCTATTTCTACACTCTTAACCTTCTTAGCCCTCTAAGTGTTCTTTCGATCTCAGTGTCTAGTGGCAACAATTCAGCTCCCTGCTTCCTGTGCATGAATTAACTCCTGAAATTATAATATACTGAGATCAATTGGAGTCAATGATACCAAAAATTGTATTTAACATGAAAAACTCTACAAAAATTTCAATAGCTTGCTAAACTACTGCTGTTGAATCATATTTTTGCAAATTTTATATTTTCTTTTTATAAATTATGTCCAAACTAGTATTTCGCTTTTTGGTCTGAATATTGATTCACCAAATTCTTTCGATCCCCTAAGAACGGCACCAAAACTTGTTCACCTCTTTCTCGTTGGACTAAATACAAATTTATAAATAAGTATTACCCAAGGACTATTATTATTATCTAATCCCCAGTTAATAATTCATGAAACTTGTTTGTTGCGTTCTCATCTATTGTACTGATTAAAACCGGTTTCCTTAAGAGTAAATCTCATTTTCTTTGGTTTTGATCCGTGATGCCGTAAGTGTACGTCGAATGTAAGTAGTAATCGGATTTAAGTCCGATATCGCTCCCACAGAGATCTCTGAATTCTCAAATCAAGCAATTCCTCGACACTTAACTCTATACTATTTGGACTGATAGGCAATTGAAATATTCTTAGCAAACCTTAAAATAATAAAACTAAGAAAAGTGATTAATAACAAAATGAATAAAACTGAGTGTAAACTGCACAACCAATTGGGGATCGATCGCTTATCTTTAAAGGAGCATTGAAAAATATCGTTATTGTGAAACATCGCCTCGTGACTACTCGTAACTTTGCTTCATGAACCACGATTTAAACCTCGTCCAAGGAATAGGTAGTGCAGCTGGATCTCTCCTACAAGACTGCTCATCGTCTAATCTTCGATTCTTTTTCACATAGAGGATTAGATAGCTACTTTTAATCTCGTTGCCTTGTTCTGGATATTTTTCTTTTCTTAATATTTCATACTCGACACGGATCAGAACCTTAGCTCCAAGACATAGGTATAGCATGGGTTTACACTTTACTGGTTTCTCTTCCTCAAAATTGGAACAGTTCATCCTTTCCTCGATTAGATCCTTGCTAACACGGATTAACTTTACTCTGCCTAATCGAGGTGAACTCTCGCTTTTAAATTGATAAGTCATTCAACTCAATCTCTCTAACCGAGAAGACATTTATCGACTTACATTCACAGCTCATTAGATCTCCATTATCGTGCTCAAGATACCTTTGAGAAATTGCTCACTACTCTCAGAATGCCTTCTTCAGGTCACCTGCAGGGCCTCCTGGAAATCAGAGCATGAAACAATCCTATTGCAGGTATAGGACACTGATATTGGGATCAGATACAGAATATTCAGAACCAGCAAGTAGATTTATAAACTGAAGTTCAATAGCTTCTGATAAATTTCTACATGAAATATAAATTTAAACAAATGCAGTTCATGCCCTAATGGAAGCCGGGTTTCTAAATTACTTTATTACACCCTACAATTTTCTTCGATCAAGAGAATCATCGAGATCGGATAATCGGAAATCCTAATTCCAAAATTTGTCTAGAATTCGCACGATCCAGCAAGTATTTGAAAGAAATAGAATTCGCATTCAGCTCTACTTTTAACAAATTTAACGCCCAAATCCAAAATTTGAAAGAAATACAACAATCTAATCTAATCTAAAATAACAAATGCACAAAGAAAAAGAAAATTAAATACATGAGCCTTATTACCCAGATCTCTCGCTTTGAGCGCTTAAGAGCCGCTTCTTCGCAGCACCGCTATTTATAGGATTTCAAGTCGGGTTCCAACTTTGATGCCTCCTTGTGGATTTCAAATTAACTGGCCCATTTGTTTGTTAATGTCGTGACCTCGATTCTTTGTCGCGACATCAGTTGTCTAAGCATTTGTCGCAGAAGCTTTTATTTGGTCGCGACTTGCCTTTAGCATTGATGAGTCCAAAAACTCATGAGATTTTTAATACATTTTTCTGAGTTTATAATGAGAATAATGATGAATTGTTTGCAGAAAACTGATAATTGAATCAAATTCCAATTTGCAGAAAATACAGCAGAAAATCAAATTTTAGCAAAAATCATAAGAAATCAGTTTGCAGCAGAATTTAAGTCAAACTGAACTTATCGCGACAGAAGTGGCCTGAAGAATCTCCAAGTCACGAATTCTCAACAAATTTGGCTTTTAAAGAAGAAACTGAAGAGTGAATAAGTGAAGTCGTGACCTGAAGAAGGAAGTTGAGACAAAATATGACTTGGTCGAGAATAAAAGAAGTACCAAATGAAGAAAATTATGTCGCACATCATCAAGGACGCCGCGACACCAAACTGAGATAAATGATGTCGGATACCACCATGAGGTCGCGATACTACAAAGCCACAAGAACAGCCTTCTCAAGTGAAGGAAGTCGCAACTAGTTTTGAAAGAAAGGACTTGATGTCGCGACCTTGACAGTAATGAAGAATAACACCAAGGTTGCAAACAGGAACTCCGTGATCGACGACTCTCAAGAATTCAATGAAAATAGCAGACATGATGTCGCGACACCACTCGAGGTCGCGCCGACTGAAAGCTTAGCAGACATGGAGGTCGTGACACCGACAGAAGGCGACAAAAGATTTTCGTAGAGACTGAATATAGAGGTCATACAGCTTAAAACAAATGTAGACATCAAACATCACTAAGATGTCGATATCACCAATGGTCGCAAATCACAAAGTATCATGGTTGCTACATAAGTCGTCGTTGGTCGCGACATCACCGCAGAAGTATCGGTTGTGACATCAGTCGGTCGCGACATCGCCGCAGAAGTATCATGGTTTGACATCAACTGGTCGCATCAACCGCAAGGTATCGTGGTCGCGACGCCCTTCGGTCGCTGATAATAGTTACAAGGGAAAGAAGGTCAATGACGTTGGTTTAGTCGCCGCGACATCATATCCAAGAGATACCGGGCTATCGTCACGACAATAGAAAAGCTTCCACGATTATCAAAAAGAGCTCATAAGCATAACATTGAAGGCGACGTATGATTCAAGTCGCCAATTTCAAAAGAGCTCAACACGTAAAGGTGAAGTCGCTGACGCTATTCGTTGGCTTTACAACAGCCATAAAGGAGGCAGCGGTCGCGACGTCATCTGCCGGGTCGCGACATCGTGATCCAAGGGGTGTTGAAGGCAAGTCGCGACCGTGATAAAAAGCTTATGCTACGTATCGAACAGGAAAACGAAGTCGCGACGTATTGAAGTCGCTAATTTCAAAGAGATCATAATGCGAAAGATGAAGTTGCGACGCGTGGAAGAGGTCACGACATCGCTCGTGTACCATAAGCGAACAAAGAAGTCGCTGACAAGAAAGAGAAGTCGCGACATCGTAATGTACCGCAACATCAGTTGACGCCGCGACGCAAAAGAGAGGCGCGACATCAAGTCAAGGTCGCGACACGTAAATGAGTCGCGACATGAACAAACAAATGTGGGCCGCGATCGGAAATCCACAAATGTGCATCGGGGTTAGGCCCAACTTCCAAACCCTTATAAATGACGCAGTCAAGCATCGAAGAAAGCAAAATTTCGCGGCTCGTAAAGAGAAGTCCGGATAGCCAAGGCTCGTAGTTTAATTTTTCTTTTTCTTTTCTTTTATTTTGTCGTTATATTTCTTAGATTAGATTAGAGCAGACTGTTATTTCATTTGAATTTCCTCGGATCCGGATGTTAGTCGTCAAGTCGTTTGACGCGTAATGTTATTTTCTTCAAATTAGTCGTCGGTTCGCTTGGAAGCCCAAACAATTTTGGAATTCGAACTTCCAGCTTTGGGATTTACAAAGGGTTCTTTTGATCGTGAGAGCTACTGCTAGTGTAATGAAGTACTGAGAAACCCAAACGCTGAAATTACCAAGTGTTAGAATTTATCTTTTTTATGTAAATTTATCGTAGTCTACTTAACTTCGCCTTGAATCACTTTTGCTGGTTTTGTTTATTGTTGTATTTGGATTCCAATATTAGTGTCCTATAATTGCATTGTGGATTGCTTCATGCTCCATTTCAGAGGCCTGGAGGTTACGTAGCGCATTCCCCGAAGAGTATTGAACAATATCTCAAGGGTATGCGAACCTAATATTGGGGACTTAATAAGGAATTATAATCGATAAATCTTCTTCTCACTTGAAACCGAGAATGAGTTGAATGACTTATCAATTAAAATGAGCAGAGTGTTCGCCTCGATTCGAACAGTAAGTTCAATCCCGTGTTAGCAAGGATCTAATCAAGGAAAGATTGAACTGTTCCAATTTTGAGGATGAGAAACTAGTATAGTGTAAACCCATGCTTTGCCTATGTCTTAGGAGCTAAGGTTTATAGTCCATGTTATGGGTATGAAGTATTGAAAAAGAAAAATATCCAGAACAAGGCAACTCAGATTAAAAGTAGTTATCTAATCCTCTGCATTCGAAAGAAACAGGGAAGATTAGATGATGAAATGTCACATGAGAGATCCACATGGCATTACATTCTTCCTTGGACGGATTCTAAATCTGAGGTTCATGAAGTAAAGCTACAGAGTAGTCTGCAGAAATTGATGTTTCACAACTGTTGTATTTTCAATGCTCTCTTTAAAGCTAATCGACCGGGCCTATTTCTTTTATTTTTTTATTTTAGTTTAAGCATATTTCATTTTGTTCTTTAGTTTAAATATCTTTATTCTTTCATTATTTTAAAGGTTGCTAGGGAAATATCAATTGCAAACATCAGCCCAAATAGTATAGAGCTCGAGTAGTCGGTAGTTGATTGGAGAATTATCGAGATCTCTGTGGGACTGGAGACCAAACTTAAATCCACTTTATTACTTGTTCGATCTGTATACTTGCATAATCATGGATCAAAACCAGAAAGAAATTTATCTACTCTTAAGAAAAACGTTTTTAATCATTATAATTGTAAAGAAATATAATAAACAAGTTTCATGGTATTATTGCTGGGAACTAGACAATAATCCTTTGGTAATAGTGTCATAAATTTGTATAGGTCTTTTGGTCTAGTGAAACAAGTTTTTGGCGCCGTTGCCGGGGATCGAAAGAATTAATTAGATCAATATTCTGACGAAAGAAGGAAATGGTTTAATTTTTGATATTTTAAGAAAAGAACAAAAATAGCTTTTCAAGCAAAGGACTACATTAGTCACTAATTTTAACAGTTTCATTTGAAAATATTGTTAGGTTTGACTAATCCTATTAATATGAGTATGCTTTTATTTCAGAGAGAAATGTGATCCGACCCGATTCCAAACAGCACACCGACCGGGAGAGAACGCCAGAGCTTAAGAAAGACAAAAAGAGCAAAACGAGCTATGGCAAGAGATACATGACCAAACAAGAACAGAGGATGCTGAATTTAAGACCCCCTATTATCGATATGAAATGGAGGAAATCCGAGGCCTATTATCCAAGAAGAGATTCTCGCAATCGATACCTCCTACAAGGATGCATTTGAACTAGCCACTTAATTACAATGGTTCAAAGAACTTCGCCATCGGGGTCATCCCAATCGAAGACCCAAATGAGCACCCGAAGATTTCTTAGGATGGCTACAAAGGAAGCCGAACGGTGAGACCAGAGGTGATAAAACTACATCTCTTCCCATTTTCTTTGAGAGATACAGCCACACGGCATGAATCATTACCATATGGCTCCGTTGATACTTGGGAAGAGTTGGTAGAAGCTACTTAGGCGTATTCTTTCCCCATCTCTCACTTTAGAGAGACTTAAGAGTAGATAATTGTATTCCAACAAGGGGAAGATGAGAGCCCAGATGTCGGCTGGGAAAGATTCAAAGATTGTCAAGAGCCCGGCAATGCATGGAGCAGTCAAGACCCAGATGGATATACAGTATCACGCCTGAATGAGACATCCAAGGGTATTATCGATGCTTCATGCCGGAGCATTCAAGCTAAAAAGCCGAAGAGGTAAGATCTGACAGGACTGAAAGCCAATATGAAAGCTCCATCCGAACGAGTTTTCAAGAGGTAGTAACGAGAGGAAAAGGGGTCATGGAGTGACGAGATGGCGGCCATGGAGGCTAAGTTGGATACTATAATGCATAGGATGGAAAAACAAGAGAGGAAGATGCCTGTTTGCTCATGAAATAGAAACTGATGAAGAGAATTGATGAGAAGAAGTGCGTGTGCCCGACAAAGAAGATTCTTATGAGTGCGAGGAGGTTTACGTGAGCAGCGAAAGGAGTTATCATTTCAAACCAAATCCTAACTGCCCATACACACTACAATCCGGCTGCGAGGAACCATGAGAATTTCTCATATGGTGGAGGGCATTACATGGCCCCAGCGGGGAACGACATCCTCAGAGGTGTCGTGACCACTGGGACGGCGGCGACAAAGTGAGGGGGTAGAAATGAATGCAGTCGGAGAGGAGAACCAACCATTTGAGGAACAAATCTGTAGTTCATGGGGGATAACAAGAGGCTATTACAATTCCATGATCAGAAACTATCTGACTTGGAAACTTTCAAGTCTGATACCCAGATGTTTCAGAAGAATGCTAGTGCTTCACTGAAAAATCTAGAGACACAAGTAAAGACAATCATTTGAATACCCACTTGTCAAGAACAAGGAACATTCCCTAGTGACACCCGAGAAGAACCCTAAAGGCATGGCAATTCAATGAATTGAGAAATGGGAAGGATTTAAGCGACAGAAAGACGGATAGAAAGCGAGAAGAGTGAGGCGGAAAGAAGAAATTTGAAAGAAGAAGAGAAGAACAGCTTTGATTGAACGAGGATGAAAGAAAGAAATGACTACAAAAAAGAAGGGAATGCCGACATGCTCACAGCAGTGCCATTCCACGGGAGCTTGAGGAGTAAAAAAAAGAGAAGAGCAGTTTTCCTAAATTCTTGGATATTTTCAAGAAAATAGAAATAAATATCCCGTTCTGAGGTGATCGATCGAATGCCTGCGTATCTGAAATTTACGAAGGAGGTCTTGAGCAAGAAGAAAGATAGGCTGAGGAGAGGTATAGTTAACTTGTTTGCTTCATGCTGCTTGCCATTATCCAACGAGCTCAGCCAAAGATGAAAGACCAGCGAGTTTCACTATTCCTGTTCTATAGGGAAATGTGAGTTCGAAGCTTTTATGTGACTGCGGAGCAGTATAAGTTGATGCCTCTATCAGTTGTGCAGAGACTTAGTTTGGGGGAACTAACCCCAACAACAATTACTTTACAGATGGCTAATAGATCAATGGCACAACCAAAGGGCATTCTGGAAGATGTACTCGTCAAGGTTGGGAAATTCATTTTCCCAAGTATTTATTCTCCATAATGAAAATCACAGGTTCTCGTTGAGGCCTTTCTGCTTATGAATTTGCTATGATTATTGTCTGAAAGGTGGCCGACACTCGAGTTGGGAATGAAGCAGTGCATTTTAATATTAATAGGAGTCTGGAACATCCTAATGTAGAGGAAGACAGTTGTATGGCTGTAAGAAGCAATAGCCTTCTCAATGATGAAGTGAATTCTTATTGTATCATTCAAAACTCTATCAATGAAATTGAGATGAATTTTCAGTACCTTGAGAGCTTTGATTGTGAAGTTACGCGCTGGTTGTTTAATAATGAAACAATCAGTATAAATGAAAGCAGTCAAGATGAAGTGACTGACCAAACCACGGCCAAGCTCATGGGTAAGGAGAACTAGTGCGGAAGGGTTAACATTGAAGGAGTTGCCCGGTCATTTGAAATATGGGTTTGAGACGGAAAAGAAAAACCGGTTATCATGTCCAATTTGCATTGAAGCCAGAAAATTTGAAGAACAGAAAGTTATAATTTTGAAAATGCAAAGGAAGCGGTGTGATCAATTAAAGGTCGAAGGGGTATTAGTCCCTCTGTTGTATGCACAAAATATTCTTTGGAAGATAATCACGAAAACCTGTTGAGGCATCGAAGGAGAATTTGAACCAGTCATGAAAGAAGTTGTCGGAAAAGAAGTTACAAAAATGGTTAAATGCGGGTTTTATATATACTATATCGAGACGGTTCTTGGGTAAGCCCGGTACATGTGGTTCCCAAAAAAAGTTGGATTCACTTTGTAATTAGAAATGAAAGAAATGAACTTATTCCCTCTGAAGCGCGACGGGGATGGAGGTTTGTATCGACTACGAAAATTGAATCTGCGCAACCCGAGGAAAGGATCATTTTCCCCCTACCTTTCCATCGATCAAATCTTTGGATGAGTTGGCGGGACACCCTACATTTTGTTTTCTTGATGGATACTCTGGATATAACCAAATAGCTATTACTTTTGAAGATCGGAGAAAACCACTTTTACATGCCCATTTGGTACTTTTCTTTTAGAAGAATGCCATTTGGGTGTAATGCTCTGGTACCTTCAAAGATGCATGATGTCTATATTTTCTGATCTAATGAGAAAGAAGTTATGGAGATCTTCATGGATGATTTTAAATTATATGGATCGAGTTTGAACAATGCACATAGCTTACAGGGACCGATTACTTGAAGGTGCGAGACAAAATCTAGCTCTGAATTGGGAAAAATGTCATTTTATGGTTACAGAAGGGATTGTCTTGGGGCACATGGTTTCTGCAGCAGGGCTTGAAGTAGACCAAGCAAAGGTTTCAATTATAAGAGACCTAATGCCACCCACTCGGTCGAGAATCGAAGTTTCTTAGGATATGCTGGATTTTATAGAAGATTTATCAGAGATCTCTCAAAAATTGCTAGACCACTATGTAGATTGCTGGAGAAAGATAGTAAGTTTCATTTTGATGAATCCTGCCAGAAAGCATTTGAAGAAATCAAATCCAGACTAGTGGAAGCTCCCATCATGGCAAAACCAGATTGGAACAGAGAATTTGAGATCATGTGTGATGCAGTGATTTTTGTAATGGGGCCCATGTGGGACGAAGAAAAGATGAAAAAGTGTTCAAGGCCATCTACTATGCTAGCAAAACCTTTAATGAAGCCTGAAAAGTACTCTCTTCTTGAAAAGAATCTCTTGCAGTAATAGTGTTTGCATGTGAAAATTGAGGCCATATATTTTAGGGGTCCATGTTGTTATACACAACGATCATCGCGGCAATTAAGTATTTAATGGCAAAGAAGGAAATATAAAGCCAGATTGATCATGTGGGTATTATTGTTCTGAGGAGTTCTGATTTAGAAATTAAAAGCAGGAAGGAATGGTGACAATGTGATAGGCGATCCTTGTCAAGAGTAGAAGGAACCCTATACAAAGAAAGAGGAGAGAAATAGCGAGGAAAATTTTCGGATGAGCGGGTTATTTCGGTGTCACTCAATCACCACACAATTTATGCTAATATTTGTGAATTTCTTAGCTTGTGGAATTATGCCACGAGGTCGATACCGACAAAGAAAAAGGTTAAGGACTGATAGCAGGTACTACATCTAGGATGATCCATATTTGTTTAAAAGAGGAGCTGATATGATTATAAGGAGATGTGTACCAGAAAGTGAGCAAAGCAAGATTTTACAAGAATGTCATGCATCACCTTATGGAGGACACTTTGCGGGGAGATAAATGACCCACAAATTCTTGGTCGAGTTTTTGCGGCCTCACGATTTTTAGGGCCCATTTTGGATGGGTAAAGTTGTGTGATCAATGCCAAAGAATGGGAAAATATTAGCAAAAGGCATGAGATGCCCCTATGAAATTATCTTTGAGTAGTTGCAATTGTTTGATGTTATGGGGAATAGATTTATGGGGCCTTTCCGAGTTTCATTTGAAATATATACATACTCCTAGGCATGGACATGTATCAAATGGAACAATGGCTTGTCCTAGAATGATGCCAATACGGTTGTGGGGTTTCTGAAAATATTTATTACTTGATTTGGGACACCCGAACTATAATTAGCGATGGAGGAAGCCATTTTGCAAATAAGGTGTTTGACCAAACTCATGGCGAATGTAGTATCGAACACATTATGAGCTTGGCTTATCATCCTCGAAACAAATGGGCGACTGAAATTTCCAACGAGAGAAATAAAGAAAATTAAGGAATGTGAGTTAGCCGGGAAAGATTGGTCTTTGAAGCTGATGATGCATTATGGGCATCTGGCCTTTTAAAACTCCCATTAGAATGTCCCCATACAGACTTGTCTTTGACATGTCATCTCCCTCTTGAAATTTGGAATACAAAGCCCATGTGGGCCATCAAACAGCTGAACTTCGATTTCAAGATTGCAAGGAAAAGACTTCTCATTGGAATATTTGGAAGAACGAAGCGACCTATGACAATGCTAGAATATACAAGGACAAGACGAAATGGCACGATCAAAGGATTATGAGGAAAGAGTTCGGAGCGAGGGGATCGGGTCTTCAACTGTTTAACTTTAGATTAAGATTATTTCGGGAAAATTTGTCGAAATGGAGTGGACCATATCACAGGTGGTGTCAGTGACTATCTTTGGAGCGATAACACTGGGGCGTCTTGGGGAGAATTCAAAGTTAATGGGGCGGCGAAACTATCTCGCGAGGGAAAAAGAAAGGAAGAAGCTGCGAATTTGGTGAATTGAGAGAGAAAGCAAAAACGACTAGTCCGGTTAAAGACTCAAAAGCGGGCGACTCATGTGAGGCAACCCCATATAAGATTTTTTTTTAGTTTTCTTTAAATAGACTTGAATTTTTTTAGTATCACAGCGTTTTGAAATTTTTAGTTCTAGTCATGATTTATTTAGAAATTGCTAGGTTAGTACTAAGATGAATTTAATCCTTTGGAATTGCTGTATGCAGAGGAAGAATCAAATGGCTCGAGACGAGAAGGAACAAACTCGGGTTACTCGGCCTTCACGGGACCAGAACAACGAAAAAGGGTAGTATTTTCTCCCTACATAGATTATGTGAGAAATTGAATAGAATACATTTTTGAATTCTTTTGTGTGGGAATGATTAAATGGATCACTAGAATGTCGCGAATTAATAAAGTGAAAAATATCGATCATCAAATTTAGGGCAAGTCTGAGACTAAGTCAGCGACGAAGTTGATATCGACGAGAAGTTAGTCGCAACTTAGTCGGTACTAAAGGAAGAGCGAGGCGCGGTCGTGACCAGATTTTATGTCAGCGGCGAAGTAAATTATGACATAAATTGAGGTCGCGGCAAGAACCATTCCTCGGGAGTGGTGAGAATTGGCGACGAGCTCAATTATATCCTCAAATACCTGATGTCGTAGCTTGATGACAACTTGTCCTTCCAGTTAATATGCGACAAGCAAGAATAAGTCGCGACATAAGAGACAAGTAATACGGCTGAGCGGTTTTGAAGTGTGCCACTAAATTTAATGGCGACACACGATCGCGACTGAGATTAAAGTCGCGAACAAACACGAATAAATGGCGTAATAAGAGCCCACATTAATAATTTAGTGCAACTATTGAGAAACTCCCTCCACTACCATCTCCTTCCTTGAAGCAAACACAACCATTCATCTTCGTATATTCTTTGGTTCTCTATTCTTGCAAACCCTAAATCCGAATCTCTTCATAAAAACCTTCCAATTTCTCTAATGGCCGAACCTTCAACCCTCATCCCAAACTACGGCGAAATCATGGGAGGAGTATATCGGTAGAAGGGAAGTTCATGGAATCAGAGAGGGAGAACGGGCCGTCGGAACAACCGGAAGTTGATAAGTTCTGGCAGCCAGGAGGAGAAAGGGAAAGAAAAGCGACAAGAAGAAGAGGAAGGCCAGAGTTGGGTCTCGGAAAAGCTTTCTCCGTCTGGAAAAAGCACTATGCTGGAAAGGGATTTGTAGGAGAAAGAGGTTTCAGCCAACTCATCTCACCGTTCAAGGATTTAATAGAGTAGAGAGGGTGGGGAGAATTTTGCAAACATAAAAAATCTGGATATGCAGCAGTCGTCTGAGAATTTTACTCCAATATGGTTGGAAGGAAGGAGAACTCTGTTTATGTCAGAGGAGTTTGGGTGCCTTATGGAGCAAAGACTATTAATGAGATGTATGGAATGGAAGGCGAAAGAACGGATCAAAATTCAAGAAGCTGATGAACAACCCTAACTCAGTGAGAGATTGCGAGAAAATTAACAGACGGTAAAGGGCAGTGGAAGAAAGTGAAAGGAGAGCAAAAGACCACCCGACGGGGAGATTTGACAAAAGAAACAAGGTGGTTTACTTCCTAGCCTGCATTAAGATTTCCACCGAGCACGTGCGCACAGTGAAACGAAGCAACCCTTCTCTATGCCATACTGAAGGGATACAAGATTGATCTTGGAACAGTTAATTGAAAATTCTATAATGAGGTATCATGAAGGTAATAAACGGGGTTTGATCCCTCACCCAACAACCATCACAAGGTTATGTATTAGAGTACAGTGTAGAGAGACTTGGGAAGAAGAAGAAGAGTGTCGAGAAGCTACCACTCACCACAATGGGAGGAGTAAGCAAGGAGTCAAGAATCAAAAGAAAAGAAATTCGTAGTAGAAACAGATTCAAGGGATGAAAATGAAAATGCAATACAGGAAGAAGACACCCTTCTGGTGGCAGAAGAAGAAGAAAATCTAGAAGCACATCAAGAAGGGAATACTTTTATGTTTCCAGATGATAGAGAACAAGAAGATAGAAGCCCAATAGATTTCTCGACCCGGCCCAGCTCTCCCCCTTTGAGGCAGTGATTTTAGAGGGCACGGAGAAAGCTTAAGGAGCCCGGGGCAATAATCAAATAATGAAATGCTCAGTTCAATTCGAAGAGTATGGAAAGAGAGAAGAGCAATGGAACCTCGGTAAAGTTCGGAGAAGAGGTTTATGAAAAGAATTGAAGAGAAGGGATCAACATTGGGAAGAAGAGATGGAAGCAGAGGAAGAGAAGAAGTGTATGAAGCTGAGATGAAGAGAGGATAATGATGGGAAGAAGAGATGAGCGAGATGAAAAGATCCTGGGCTTGTGAAGAAAAATTTAAGAAGGAAATGGAGGAAGGATCAAAGATCTACTAAAAGAAGTTAAAAGCTAAGCCATGAATCATTCTACAACAATGGTATGATCATGACTCTCAACTCTTAAAACTCTATAAAGGAAAGGGATTCAAATCAAAAGCCAAGGCTGAGACGGTCAAGGGATTAAGTTCCTATACATGTCAATGTTCAAGGATTTCGAAAGGATGAAGGACGAGAGATCAAAGCTTGTGACAAAGATGCCTTGAAAGAAAGGTCGAAGCGAAAATTTGGATTTGATCAATAACAATCTTTCCAAATTTTTAGAAGTCATGACTGAAATGGAACGCACAATGAACACACTGGGCACGAGACAAGATGATTTGAATAAAAAGGTTGATCTCACAAATGAATTGATCCTTGAAGAACAGATCGAAAGGGAGAGTGACAAAAAGAAGAAGAGAGTAGAAATGAAATTCCCCAAATTCAATCCTAATCTGGCTACCCTTGATCTGGATCCTCCCAACATTTTTGCTCGTCCCTCAAAAAGAAAAAAATGGACCTTCCCATTGATTTATCCTTGTTTCCTCTTCCCTTATTACATTTGTTCTATTTGTTTATTACATCATTAATAAACAAGAAAATTTGTGAAAAAAATGTTTGCTGCTTGTAGTTGGGCTTGTGTTTTTACTTTTGCTTGACTTGTCAGGGAAAATAACATCGATTTAGTTCAAGAATGAAAATGTTGAAATGTCATAATCAACTAGTTGAAGTAGTTTGACTAGGGAGATAAATTTGAACACAAATAAGTGCAAACAGGGCATGAATAAAGAAACTCGAATTAGAGTGTTTATCAGCTCGTTTAAATGCGCTAGTCAGTAAAAAATTGACAATCGTTATTGCCGATAACAAAATACTCGGGTTAAAACAATGTGGCATACGCGAATAAGTACAAAGTCTTGAAGAAATAATACACATCGTCAACAAACTTATGAAACTTTTGACAGAATTTAACATCTTCTCGGGAATTCGTGGATTTAGATCCACGCCTCCCAGAACTTGTTTGATTATTGATCGAGGCGAAATCCTGCGTGAAAAACAACCAACGTGAAATGATGAGGTCATCATCAAGTGTACTTGAGCCTTTTTAAGCCTACCCTCAAAATATGCTTAAGCATATTCTCTAGTTCCCGATTTGAGCCAACAGTTTTATTTCTTCAACAAACAAAGAATTGAAAACCTGGAATTCCCTTCCTTGTAATAAAACTCATAAAGAAAGAACCCAATTATCAGCCAGTTCAAATTTTAAGATAAAGGAAGAAACAAGTTCGGGGGGGAATACTTCCAAATTTTAACAAGAAGAGGTTAGCAAGTAAATGTTAAGCTAGTGAAATAAGGAATAAGTTTTATCTGTGGCCTATTTCCTGAACAATTAAGCTCGTAGGGGTGTTTTAACACCCAGCACCCTACTCAATCGGTATGGGAGTTGCAGCCCAAAGTTCTCTAAGAGTAATAGAAAGCCTAAGAAGACAAAACATTGTACCTATTCCAATCGTAGAGAACAAAGGCAAAGGAGTTAAAGAACAAAGGAATCTACTTGAATCAAGCACATGGTGCTGAGATTCCATAAAAAGAATTCAAAAGGAGGAAGCAGGCTAAGATTGAGGAGAATCAGGAAAGAACAAAAATGAAAAAGGAAGAAAGTTGGAGGCAACAATGTAAGACCCGAGAAATTTCAAATAATGGAATAAGGGCAAAATTGTAATTTCGATTACAAAATTGAAATTTCAGCTAAAAAAATCCGTAATTTATTCTCTAGGATCTCGGGACATGACGAAACGGATTTCACCGCTGAATCGCCTCAAAATATAATTAGCACGTAAAATTTCGTAATATTCGAGATACTGAATACAAGACATTTTCTTTTCGATAAGACGTGACGTGTGCCGTAAACGATTTTCGATGCGACGAAAGTCACACATAACAAGTACTCATGTACCATAAGTGGTATGAGTAGATAAATGATGAAAATGGACGGCCAAGATAGAGCCGAATGTCAAAACTGGAGAAAGAAGTGAATTAATTAAGTAAATGGATTAAAAGATAATAAAACAAAATTGCAAACAGTAACCATCTTCTTCATTTTAAATCAGAGCAAAACGTGATTTGCAAACCAGAGAACCAGTGAGGCCGAAAATGGAGATTTATGGAGAGAGAGCATATGACTTCTCTAGAAATACCAAGGACCGACCGCCTACAGCCTTCTGACAAGAAGGAAAGTCAGTTTCCACGCGAGGGCTTCATAAAGGTACTGTATTTAGTGGAGTTTTCAAACCCGAGAGGTAGGCTTCTCCCTAGCTGCGTTTATTCACGCTAAGTAATTTTACGAATGTTTACGTAGTGAGACCGTGAGGGGTTGCCCGATCAATCCCAAACTCGGGACCTAATTGATATGAAATTAAAATCATTGGTAACCATGGATCGCTACGGTCAAGGTTTTTTTTTAAAATTTTGAAATATATGTTAAATCATAGAAGACAAATTGTGCTGGGAATGGTCAGAAATGTGGGTTCACAAGGTGAACCGATGAATTATGAATTTTCGGGAATAGTAACCAAGGGTTTCACTATTCCCGAAACAAGATTCTCAAAAAAAAAAAAAAAAAAAAAAAAATATATATATATATATATATATATATATATATATATATATATATATATATATATATATATATATATATATATATATATATATATTTGTGAAAATATGTGTTTGGTCGAGTAATTTAAATAAATTGCTCAGGTTTGATCATTAAATTTCAAGCGAGCTAATTTTTGATGTATGAAATGAGAATCTCATATGACATGATTGTGTGAATTGATTGTTTTGTAAATATCATGTTTATATATTTACATGTGAATTAGATCAGTGATTGAATCGGATGATTCAGTATACGCACCGGAACACCCTAGACTATAGGAAATGGAGCGCATTAAATGGAAATTTTTGCAGAAAACGGTTCTGGGAGGGCTGTCTAAAATATTAATTATCTAGGGTAGTCCAAATTAAAATATCAACTGCCTGAGCGGCCCAATCTGATATTCATCTGAGGGTAGTCCAAAACAAATACTATATCAATCAGTCGGAGGCTCCAATTGATATATACACACGAGGCTGTCCAGAACAAACCAATAATATATCAATCGTCTGAGCGCCAATCGATATATATACATCTAGGCTTCACAAACAAACAAAATAGAAAGTCTCATACGAGTTTAGGCGAGTGTGAGGGAGCTTCATGAGGACTCTGGATCTGAGTTGGTCATGTAGACATTCAAATAGGATCATGCATTTGCTCGAACGTGTGTTTAATTCGGGAACATCAAGACCCGCATCTCAGTGGGTGAGTAGCCCACTTAGGCGATTCCATTATCGAAAGCATTAGCTCACCCTTGTCGAGACATTGCTTTTACAGTACGTGGAGGCGTGCAAGGACGACTCGTCCTAGAGATTGAGGATTAGAAGAAAGCCTAGTTGTGGCTTTGGTTCCTGATTTAAACATGTATTGGAACTCTATAAGTTTGATATATGTTGTATAAGAGTAAAAACATATTAACTCTTGTAACTATTGGGTATATAGTTGGATTCATAGTTGGTATGTATATTGAATATTGTTTATGGGCCCAAGTGGCCGATATCTATGTGTGATTGGATATATTGATTATATCAAGACCGTTTGGGACAGATATGGTGTTTTGTATTCGGGTAGAGCTTTTGTACAAAGGAGACTCTCGCCCGATTTTTCTTGAAAAATGCCTGCCGCCCAACATTCACGAGCATTCCGGTTGATCTGCACAACTGACACCTAAGCCAGTGTCGCAAACAATGTAGAGATAAGATGGAAACTGGGTAATTTACAACCTAAATTTTTCCATTATCTACCCAATTACCTAAGCCCAACATTACAAGCCCAAAGACTCCTATTGATTTTCAAGGTTGAATTTACCTACATTAGTGGAGTTCAATATGAAAACAAGCATATGGGACTTTGATAAACAACTAAGAAAACTCCTTAAGATTAACTAAATTCAACATGAAGTTGAAAAGGATTGGATGACTTGGTACACACAATACGTAACAAGACTTGTTAAATAAACTGCGAATACATTAGTTTATCAAGAAATTTAATAGAAGTATACAATGCCTTGTTCTGCATCAAACCGAAATTTGAATAATAGTGATATTCTTAATTCCATATCGTATGGGTGGATTGAGAAAGAATGTGGAATAAATCGTAAAATGTCTTTAAAAATTTTCTAAGCTTATTTGCTCGAGGACAAACAATTTTTCTTTTCTTTTCGCTTGGGGACAAGCAAAATTTTAAGTTCAGTAATTTGATATCCAAAACTCATGAGATTTTTGAATAAATTTTTCTCGAGTTTATAATGAGAGAATAATGATGAATTGTTTTGCGTAAAACTCGATAATTGAATCAAATTCCACTTGCGTGAAAACATGCCAGAATCAAATTTTAGCAAAAATCATAAGAAATCACCGCAAAGAAAATTTAAGTCGTAACCTGAACTTAAGTCGCAATGTAGAAGCACTTCCAGAATTCCAAGTCACGACTCTCAACAATTCGCTTTGAAGAAGAAACCTAAGAGCAACAAGTGAAGTCGTGGACTCAAGAAGGAAGAGACAAAATATGACTTGCCGAATAAAAGAAGCAAATAAATGAAGAGGTTCATGTCACGACATCATTGCGTATGTCGTGACACCAAATGGAGATAAATGAAGTCGTTTATACTCACCATGAGGTCGCGACAAGGAGCCGACTACAAAGCCACAAGAACAAATTTTCTCAAGTGAAGGAAGTCGCAACTAATAAAGAAAGGACTTGATGTCAGCGACCTTGCGATGTGAAGATAACACGAGTGTAGCGAAACTCCGAGATCGGAGCCGACTAAAAATTAATGAAGCCTTGAGACGTGATGTGACCCACCGCCAGTGTATGAAGTGAAAGCAGCGATGTGACATGAAGTGACCTTTGAATAGAAGTTGCGAACAAGATTTCGAAGAAACTGAACATAGAAATTCGGCAGTTAAAACAAATAAAGACATCAAACACTGACTCAGAAGATGTCGCGACATCAATCGATGAACAAACCCATCCAGTACACGCAAAAGTATCATGGTTGCGTAGTGATGATGTGACATCAGTACAAGTATCATGGTTCGACATCGATTGATGGTGACCTTCCGAGTGCAGTATCATGGATGCGACATCGATTGATTAGTCGCGACATCCTTGCAAGGTATCGAGTGCGGCGTCAGCCCGATTAATTACGCCTTGTAGTTGCCAAAGAAAAGTCGGCGTCGCCGGTGGTCAGCGACCGCCGATTCCTGAGAAAGAAGGTAGCGGCGTCATTTTAGGCGCTCGGCGACATCGCTATCGAAGAGATCTTGAAGACAAGTCGCGACCGATAGAAAAGCTTCCCGCGACATCGAAACTTGACTCATAAGCATAACATTGAAGTCGTGACGTATGATTGAAGTCGCGACCTCAAAAGAAACTCACAACCGCAGAAAGGTGAAATCGGCGTCATTACGTTAATTGTGACAACGATTACGGAAAAAGAAGGTCGTGGCGTCATTTTAGCGGTCGGCGACATCAGATCGAGGGTGTTAAAGGCGAGTCGCGACCGAGATAAAGCCTACACTGCGGATGAGCGAGAAAAGCGAAAATCGCGACCTCAAAGAAGATCACAATCGGAAAGATGAAGTCGCGGCGTGGAAGAGTCAGCGACATCGGAGCGACTCATAAGCGAGCGGTGAAGTCGCGTGAAAGAAAAGCCGCGACATCAGAACAACTCATAAGGAAGCGGTGGAAGTCGCGGCGTATTGAAGAGGAGTCGCGTTGTCCAGGCGACTCATAGCGAGCGATTGATCGCGTAAGAGTCGGCGACATCAGTCGAGTCGTGACACGAAGTAAAGATTAAGGCATGAACAAACAAATGGGCCGGTTATTTTGAAATCCCTGAAATAGGTGCACGACCGAGTTAGGGCCCGACTTCCAAACTCTATCATCACTTATTGCCTCTCTTTGAAGCGGCTCTTGGCAGCTCGAGAAAGAAAGTGCGTGGTAAGAAACAAGTATGGTTCATTTCTTTCTTTTCTTTGTTTAACATTTATTTTTCGATTATATTTAAAGTGGGTGTTATTTCATTTGAATTTACGGATGCAGGATGTTAGTTGTGGGGAGTGGAAAATGAATCACAGTCTTCTTTCGCTGATGCGCCTGTAGTTCGTTTAAGAAAGTCGAAAACCAAAATTTTGGGTCGAACTTCAGTTTAGTTCTGATGTGGTTCTTTTGATCGAAGCTTTACCATTAGTGTAATGAAGTAATTTAAAAATCCAACTTCATTAGAAATTACTACGTTGTTAGAATTTATCTTTATGCGAAATTGTCGATCTGCTTAACTTCAGTCTTGAATCGACTTAACTAGTTTTGTTTATTGTTGTAGCTACGATCTAATATTTAATTAATACATACCAATAGGATTGTTTCGTGTGATTTCGGAGGCCCTGCGAGGTGACACGGAGAGGCATTCTGAGTATTGAATAAATATCGAGGGTATGCGAGACCTATTATTGGGGGATCTAATGGGCATAGTTATAATCGATCAATCTTCTTCTCACTTGAAAGCGAATGAGTTGAATGACATCAATTAAAATGAGCAAAGTTACTTCGATTGAGATGGATTCGATCCGGAGTGTTAACAGGATTTAATCAAGGAAAGAATAAAATGTTTCCAATTTTGAGGATGAAGCCGGTATAGTGTAAACCACGTGCTTTGCACATGTCTTAGGAGCTAAGGTTTCAGTCCATGTTAATAGGTATCAGTATTGAAAAAGAAAATATCGAGAACAATGCTTCGAGATTAAAAGTAGTTATCTAATCTCTGCATTCGAGAAGAACGGGGAAGATTGATTTGATGAAATATGTCGTAGGAGATCACATGGCATTACATTTATTTTAACCTGGAGCCCGATTCTAATCTGAGGTTCATGATAAAGCTCACGAGTGAAAGTGCCAGAAATTGATGTTTCTAGGTTTCATATTTTCAATGCTCTCTTTAAAGCTAAGCCCGACCCGGTCCATTTTCTTTTATTTATTTTTTATTTTAGTTTAAGCATTATTTCATTTGTTCTTGATTTAAATATCTTTATTCTTTCATTATTTTAAAGGTTGCTAGAGAGTATCAGTACTGATCATCGTCGAATAGTATAGGCTTGAGTAGTGAGTGGTTGATTAGAATTCTTGAGATCTTATTGGGATCGATATCTGGACTTAAATCCACTTTATTACTTGTTCGATCTGTATGCACAGTTACGAATCATGGATCAAAACCAGAAAGAAATTTATCTACTCTTAAGAAAAACGTTTTTAATCATTATAATTGTAAAGAAATATAACAAACAAGTTTCATGGTATTATTGTTGGGGACTAGACAATGGTCCTTTGGTAATAGTGTCATACTGAATTTATATGGGTCTTTGGTCTGGTGGAAACAAGCATCCATGGCTCTTCCTATGTCGCGACCTCGATTCGCTGTGACCTCAGTTCTCAGCATCGTCGCGAAGCTTTTTATTTGGTGACATGATTTATGTCACTCATCAGTGCTTCCCAAAGAGGTTCATCTGCAGTCGCGACCTCCCAAATGGCGTCAGCGACCTTGAGTCCTGCAAGTTGTCTACATTACCCCTGCAAAGACGATTCTGATTCGGTGTTGATGTCGCGACCTCTTCTAAATCTTCCTTGTTCGTGATCTCTTGAAAATCTTGTGTCGTGACTTCTATGTCTCTTACTCGGCCTTCAATGTGCATGTGACTTCAGAAATAAGTGTCCCCGACATCTTGTCTTGTTCTTCATTAATTTATAGTTTGCACGACTTGGGTTCACATTCGACCTGCTCAATTCTGCGTGAATTGCCTTATGTGGCCAGGTTTTGTGCGTTTCTGACCTTGACGTGTTCTTCATTACTTGTCAGGCGATCGCGACTATCAGTCCCTTTATTCCTCGTGCACCTCTCACATTTGCGACATGCTTCGACCAGTCGTGTCCTTCTGCTCGACCACTTTACGCTCCTTCTACTTCAATATCCTCTTTCTCTTGAATTTCTTGCTGTATAGCAGTTTGGTGAGTTATTCCACATTTCTGCATATAAATCAATCCTTTTTTAGATAGAAATCAATCATAAAAATGGACTGAAAATGGATGACTTTTAAGCTCATCAGATTCACATTCATATTCACTAATATTGCGCTAATCCCCTATACTATAATGTTTCATAGAACATGGCGATATTGGAATAAAAAAGGAAGCTAACAATAGAGGAAAGAACCAAAGCAGAGAAAGCAACAAAGAAGTGCCGCAGTGATTGCCTCGGTGCGCGACGGCGGCGCGACCACGCTCTGACGTGGCGCTTAGCGGCGGCCCGAGAAGGGAACTCTTATTTTGCGGCTAACTGAAGGCCAGATTTTGGCGCGCCAGTGCGCCCGACTCCCATTCCAAACGGGAGCTCTAAAAGTTCGATTTTGGGCCGATGATGGGCCACGATTAGTATAAAGGGAGGCGATTTCGAGGCAAAAGAGGGGGATTGGAGGCAGACTAAGGAGAAGGAGAGACGAATAGAGATATATTGGTGAAGACGGATTCCGGGAGATCGTGAAGATGACTTCTTCTATATTTCTTTCTTTAATTCGTTTAATGTTGGAAATCTTTCAGTTTGTAATGAAAATCACTATGAACTAACTTTTCTCTCTAGGGTTTTGTCAACCCTAACCGCATCGTTACGGATTAATACTTTAATTGTGGTTTATTTAATATCAATATGAATTTCTATGGTTGTTTACTCCACAATTTAATCCACATGTTTATTATTTGGCGATTGGCATGCTAATGCTAGGAGTTTGATATCGAGAGATGATGACTAGTAAGGACATGGGTAAAGCAACACTTGGTCAATTAGGGAATAGAGATATCCGGCGTTCCATGTGTAGCACTAGGGTTTTCACATTCATGCATCTCGGAGTCAGGGGGTCGAAGCAGAGATGCAATACACCCCACTAGTGAGATAGACAATTATATCTTATAGACATGATCAACCGGCTAACATAAATCATATGGTATATTAAATAAATGCGATATCTAGGTTAAAATCCATCAGGTGTGGTAGGTGAGAAATAAAACCTAGGCTTCTCTATCGATACATAAGTAAATTTTAATATTAAGTTTCCCTTAATTAAGTTAATTTATTCATAATTCGCTTTAAGTGGATCGAATATTGTATGCAGGTCGCTCATCCAATGATTACCTTCTCCGTGAGAGCGACACTTGACTAGCCAGCACCTTTGTGTGAACTTCATGCGATATACTTGTGCTGCAGTCTTATTTTACCAATTTTTACACGCTCACTTTCGGCCCTTCAGCCATGGATGTTCTCTTCGGTACCTACACGGATGAAACACTAGTGCTAAACTTATAGCTTAGTGGGAAACGGATATGATCACTTGAAGTGATCCACATTTACAGAATACATATATCATAAAGCATATGTCAAAATTTACGTATACAGAATTCTATAACAAAGTTTCATGTACATAATTCTTGTAACGGAACTTTCATATCTCCCATAGAAGTTCAGGACAGATATCATATACAAAGTGCAGAGGGTACAATACGAAACGAGCAGACTAATTTCTTATGCTTACTTATTCATCCCATTGGGTCCTTATCAAGCTTAATTTCATGTATCTTATTCTATTCGAATTATATATATAGTATTTGCCTGCATAGACCTCTAAAATTGAATGAGAAGGACGCAATACAATAAGTATCCAAGGTGCGATGCGATCTTGAGCAATGACGCTTGCGTGCAAAGTGTTGGCGTCTTAGGCAAGTTAGTGCTTGAAATAGTCTTTGACACAGGCCTATTCGAGATAGGTTTTGAGTGCTTTTGCACTAATCATATCGATTAAGCCCAGTGAGGTGTTGGTCTCACCAATATCCATATGCCATTTGGCGAGTTATTTTGTGTTTATAGGTTTGTGTACCTCGTCCATTAAAGTCAATTTGTCCTCAGGAATGTAATGAACCATAAGTGAAATTATTTCCGACCATCAACATATCAAAATTGATGATGAAGTGAAGCGAAGTAGAAGATGGAGGATCTTTGGTAAGTGCGTAAGGCTTGATGAAGAAGCGACAATTCGGAAATTTCGCTATGATTGCGAAAATTTTCTTTGGGATTGAGAAAATTCGCGATCTGGCGAAATTGAGATTTCGCTAGGCTAGCGGTACCCATTGTATAGCGAAAAAATCAGCGTACTGGCCAGTGCTTCATTTTAAGCTATCTCTCAAATTTTTAAGCTAGGCTAGCGAAATTGGCCTAACTAGCGAAATTCACTTTATCTACCATAAAAATTCTCATTGCTATCTTTGTGCAATTTATAGGCTAGCGAAATTTGTTGAAATTCATATTCTTACCTAGCGAAATTTTCCACTGCATAAGTGAAATTCCTTATACTGTTGATTTTGTGTATTCTTGCCAAGCGACCGGATTTTGGTGTATTACCTCCTTGTCCTTGTATTAGCCAATATTTTAGGTTTTCTTGTAGTTTCACACATTGGGTGCTTTTCTCTAAACCCCCGTCCATTTGCCTTCTATGATCTTTTGCTTTCATTTATCATATAAATATCTCCGACTTTAGGTTAGGGTTTGCTTTTCTCTCTTCTCTCTCCTCTTTCTTTCATTTTCTAAGTGCGAACACCCCTCTTGAGGATGACTGAGATGCGTAAACCTTATAAGCTAGAAGGAAGGTTGCTGGCTGGTTTTGTAGCGATTGGAGTTTGTCCTCATGTTTTAAAATGTGAATCACTGTTGTAACCTCTATCTTGTGGGTTTAGATATCGACAATGTCGCTCTTTTTGACGATACTTACTGCATGTTTAAGTGCAGGTGCATGTATTGTTAGATACCTTTGTGATTCTTTAGATAAGTCTTCCCGAGCCCGGAAATGAGGTTGAGTGCTAGGGTTTTAAGCCCAAAGAAATTTATGGATGCATGTTGCTGTGTTGACTCAAATAGATGGTTTTGGGTTAGAGGTTTAAAGATTAACCAAAAGTCAGGTTATATGTACGGACTATAGGTTGCTTGCCATAATGCGAGATATAACAGAGACCTTGTTGCCAAATGTTATCAAGCTAGTAACCTAAACCTTGAAAGTTACCATTTCACACTTCATTTTCCAGTTAATACGGTTGACCGATAACGAACAACTCCCCTTTACATTTTAAAAACAAAATTCCAAAATCAAATTAAAAAGCCTCTGTTTTAACACTAATCTGCGAGTCATTCGTAGGATGAGAAACCCATCCCAGTGTTCGATACTGAAGCCGTATCTTTGTGATGGCCGACTCTGTGATGGAGAAACAGGAATATAAATATTGTTGATTAAAACTCACCTCCCAAATAGCCTACGAATCAAATGGCGCCGTTGCCGGGGATGGTGCCAAACTATGTATGATAGGTTGAAGTGTTTTGTAATCCTCATTACAAGTGAAGGTGACCTTGCAATCCTTTTGTATCTGAGATTCTGCATCTTTGCTAAAGTTCATCACTTCGATGCTTGCCTTGTTTTTGTTTCATACCTGATTTTATTTTAACTAACCTAACCCTTTTGCAAGTTTGTTTGTGCTCTTTGTTGTATCTCAGTTGTGTAACAGGTGTTTATGCACCCTTTGGAAAGAGACATCGGGTAGGTGCAAGAATCGAACACCCGATTGACGAGCGGTGAAATCGGAGTGTGCGATAGACGAATGGATCCTGCACGAGAGCAATGAGTCAGCTAGGGTTGCCCTATGAATCCCAGCGACATACGGGTCCGCTGGGGACCCGCACCTCTAGAGTGATTTATCTTGCATATACCTGAAGATGTAGCGGTGAGCCACTATTTGGTGCCCCACTCCCATGTGTGCAGAGAATAGAAAGAAATCCGCCCTCATATAAAGATTTTAGAGAGGGTTTACTTCTTTAAGGAAGGTATATAGTGGACTGTGGTTATCAAGCTGACATTTCCATTAACCCTAAAGGAGCCGAGGCGAATTTGGCTTACTCCTTTGAGGCCGGAACCGTACAGAGGAATTGGAAGTAGAAATTATGAAACCGAAATTCTTAAAATTCTTGAGTGCTCGCTAAGACCAGCTTGATTTGAAGAGACAAATTTACACCTTTGAAGCTCAAGATGGTGAGAGGTTCTGCAGTCTTTGGGATAAGATTCATGGAGACCATTGAACAACTTGTCCACATCATGGTTTCGATACATGGATGCTTGTAAACCCTTACATGGTGGTATGTCTCTACCATGACGACTTTGAAACTATTGTGGGGAATTTAAAAACCCTTCCCGAGTAAGCCATGGATTTCTTGAATTATGTGATAAACTTCAAGGAGTTAGGATAGACAAACCGAGGAGAGAAATGGAAAAAATGAGGCCTTTAGCCAACCCAGGAGTGGGATTTATGCCTTTGTCGAGAGGATATAGAAATGAAAGCTGCAATTCTGCCTTAGCTAAGGAAGGTGGAGGAGCTAGAGGCAAAAGGCTCCATGAAGTGCGAGAGGCGGAGTGGCGAAAATCCTGCACGGACGATCCATGTACCAATTTCAATACCCACCTGAAGAGACGGTATCTATGGCCCTTGAGTGAAAGTTGATATCGAGAATGTGCGAATCTTACATTGGGTCTGCATCACAAGCCCATGACCCTAATGCCTGCATATGGAAATACTTCTGATTCCAATTGGAGGAATCACCCCAACCTCTCTGAAACGATCCCCACCTTTGTATACCCCAATTAAACCAGTTTGGTTCACCTCTCGACCACAACCACTCCATCTCATCTCTGTGGGCAATGTGAATTGAGGTAAAGTGGTGATAAGTTGTGGAAGAAGCAAAGAGATATTACAGTGTACAAAAGGATTAAATCTGTGAAACTACTGAACAAGAGAATGAGTGGGCTTGAGAGCGATGTAATCAGAAAATGAAAGCCAGCTTACGTGTGATCACAGATCAGCAATATGCAGAGTGAAGAAGGTTCCTTCCCAAGCAGTGTCAAACCACACAGGGAATCCATGAAGTAGAGGTCATCGATGAATTCAGAGATGGGTGAGGTAAAGGCTATAATCTGCACGAGGAGTGGAAAAGAGGTTGATCAACCCATTTTGAAAACCTATTGTGGAAACCGGGAAAGAAGTAGAAATGGGCGAACACATTTTACGAGAAGGAGGACTCGATGAGCACGATTATGCCACCCCATTTCCCTGGCACTTGAAAGCAAGAAGAAGGCATCTCGTGACGGGCATCACAAGTCCCCAAGGCGGAGTGAAAGTCAACATACCTCTTTGGACATCATCAAACAAGTCCCTGCTTATGCAAAGTTTTTGAAAGAATCTTTGCAATCAAAAAAGGGTTAGGCATTGAGAATAAGGCATTTCTAACTGAACAAGTCAGTGCCATAATCAAAGCAAGAACCAGTCAATCTGAGGATCTGGATCTCCCAGCTATTTGATCCCGATATTGGTGGGAATTGTATAGACAAATCCTCCTTGATGCAGGAACCGGTCGAACTGCGCTACTCGGTGTATAGCGAGTTAGGTTTGGTGAACAAACCTACCAACATTACTTATCATTGGCCGATAGATTGGTGAAGATCCCTAAGGGGATAGTTGAGGATGTCTTGGTGAAAATAGACAAATTCTACTACCCAATAGATTTTGTAGTGCTCGACAAGGCCAATTGCAAATGAACGATCATGTACTGATCATCCTTGGAAGACCATTTGTACTTTGTAATGCAATCATCAATTCTTAGGAATGAGTCATGCAACTCACATTTGGCAACATGACCTTGGGCTAGGCATTCCATTTAGACAACAAGCACAGAACAACTGAAAATGAAAATCAAATGATTGATGAAGTTGGTTCAATTGAATTCGGCATGCGGGAAGTGAGTGTCCGAGAATTCGCGAAATGGCCAACCAAGGAGTGATGCGAGAGGTTTTAGTATTGCCATCGTAGCCAGCGTAGAACAATTGCTCGGTTCAAATTCAATTAGTGAGACAAGTTAACTTGATGGAAATCCAACACGAGGAATCGGCTCGAATCCTTGCTAGGAGTTGAGGAGATGAATTCTCTTGACCCTCCTTGAGTAATTTTGTAACTTTGGGCTGGTTTGGTGTTCTTAAAAACCAAATTGCAGCCTCAATAATTACAGTTTTTAATTTAATTTGGTCAATTTCAATAATTTTGGCTATTTTTAGTAAGTTTCCTAATTAGTAATTTTCATTTTTAGCAATTTGTAATTATTTTAAATTATCTTATATTAAATATTGAAGTATATTTTAATATGATAATTTTTATTTTTTTATATTAATATTAATATAGTAGTGCTGAAAATCTGATTTGCAGGTGGAACAGGCTGAAGCAGACTTCAATATTATAGCGAAATGGGCAAAATGACTGTTGGGTTGCGACTTGTCGTGAACCCGGGGAGGGGCTTTTGGGTCACTTCCGTCCTTTCCCTCCTGACCACGGAGAGCACGGCCGAGCCCGGGGTTTCATAGCTGTGAAGCCACACAGGCCACACCACTTGTCGCGTCGCCGTTCTTGTCGCGCCTGATCTCATTTACCGGCGCCGTATGACCACAGCGCCCACATTGATGTCTCCACCACGCACCGGCGGCGCGGGCGGCCACGGTAGCACGCCGCCCCAACTGCGCTTACGCATCGGTGCCTGTTTCCCTGCCGGTGAGCCACGGTTGCGTGCGTGTCTTGCGATTAATGACTCGATCATCAGCCAGTGAGCCCCCAGTTAGCATTCTGCAGTGCCACGGTTTCATCTTAGTGGCGGAGCTACTCGGTGTCCTTTCCGGACCGGCTATGGTTCGCCTGAGAGGTGGAGTCAGCCTTCGGCCTGGTCGATTCGGTACCCGGAGCGGAAGGAGGCGGGCTGGTTCAGCTCGGTTCCCGGACACATCTGGCTCGGTCAGAGCGGTCCACGAGGCCTGGGGGTTGAGTGCCAGAGACGGATGGGACCGGGCCCCTCACGGTGCCTCGGAGATCCAAGGGCAGGCCTCAAGGCCGTGCCAGGCCGGGTGGTCCATCCTCATCTAGACCTCGGCCAGAAGCCGCGGCCATCGGCCGGCGGGCGACCTCTTACCGCCTCGATTGTAGCGTTATCCCGGGATCGGGAGGCGGATTGTTGTCGGGCACCCTATTAGGAGGCGTGCGCTTCATTAGAGCTTTCACGGGGTCATTCTATGGCGATCCGGCTCGATGGGCGATCATAGATTCGGGGGATTCGATGCGTTGTCGAGCACTACTCCACTGCACTACCATTCGTGAGGCCGGCGTGTGTACCGGTGGTTACTGCGGTTCCACCGTTCGATGACATCCGGGAGCGCCCTATCGCTCGAGCTTTCAGGTTCACTATCAATGATCGCGGAGTGCTTGACGTGGACATATCGGCCAGCAGCGTTAGACTGCGGATACGGTGGTCGGAGGGATATCGAGACTGGTCTCACCAGGCACATCGAGGAGATGGTCCTTGATCTTGCTTTCGAGACACCGATAACTGGACCCATATTGTGTCTGAAGGCGAAACCACGCCTCGGATGCTCTGGTTGATCCACTGTTTGGACCGGCTCTTCGGGTGCAGCCTTCTACGTACGATTAGTAGGGGGCCGTCACGGAAGGCTCACGTGCGGGATCTCGGAGGATTACGGTTGATCCCTGCGGTACAGTGATGACCTCCTATTACACTTCGAGAGATAAGGTCCATCGTGGGACTGGCTCGTGAAGTCTTCCGCTGGCGATGTCGAGACTATTATGCATGTCACGGAGCACTTGGGCTTCCGGAGGGCCTCGGATTGAAGCGAAGGATTCGATGCCCTCCAGGTCTGTCGATGGAGCGAGCGATGGTCATGCCCGTATCTTTTCTCCTCCGACGGCGGGACCGGGAGGGTGCGGATCGGGAGGTCGAGGACCTCACGGAGACAGAGATAGTCAGCCCCACGGGCCTTAGGTGGAGGTCGGTTCACATATGTCTCACCATCTATATCATGCTACTTCATGTGCGGTGATACTCTGGCCCATCTTATATAGCACAGCATTCTCCAGAGCACATACACGTCAGTTCGAGAGAGCTAGCCATTATGGATCTTTGTATGTTCTTTAGCCACTACCGGGCTGGCCTGAGGACCGGAGGTTGGCTCGGCGAGGCCACTCCTAGGTCCTTTGTCCTCCATGCTGTGACGGATCATGACACATTTACCGGTGTGTGCGTTCTGACCCGGTGAGCCCTACGCGGCTTCTTTGGATATGTTGGCGGCGACGTGATGGCTACAGGACCCACCACCACCACGAGTGGGGTGGTTTGGTTTCTTTTATGTTTTGTATAGTTACCCATTTATCATTTGCCTACTAATTTTTGTTTAGGATTCTTGTATTAGCCATAGTAGGCGTGATATTTTTTTGTATGTTTGGCTTTGATATGCATGTACTAGCCATTTGGCTATATCAAAAAGCTATCTTGATTATATATATATATATATATATATATATATATATATGTATATATATATATATATATATATATATATATATATATATATATATATATATATATTTAGTTTACTGACTTTGCATTTCGCTTTTGTGCCTCCACCTTATGTAATCGTTTTGTCTTGATTGGACAATTGAATTGCTTTAATTGGACAATTGAATTGCCTTTAAATGGAAAATTGAAACCCTGTTTGTCACCTTATTAGAACAACTCCATGCATGATTCGGTTTTGGTTAGTGCGGTTCGACATTTTCAGCAGACATTCCTACCTTAAGCTAATTCACACACTTGCACATCGGATTGTACCCGATAAGTTTGTCAGTGTCCCACTCCTTTCACTTTGCATAAGTAGGCCTTAGGTATGTTGGCAACCCATGATAGGTTTGTATTACCATATTTGAAGACCAGTAGTCTTTCCAAAGGAAAGAGGAAAAGAAAAAGCAAAAAGAAAAGAAAAATAAAGTCATGACGCTGCGCTGAAACCCGAGCACGGTCAGAGGGTATGTAAACGAAACGCTGGCTTAGATGCCTAAGCCTTAATTGGTTGGGATCATCGACTTAGTGTTCGTTAAGTGGGTAGATGGGTGGAGATTTAGCGGTGTAGGTGCTTGATTTTCAAAGTCATTCGGTCAGGGGTGAAGCACATGAGTTTGTGGTCGGTGATCCTTTTGGCTTGATGCCCTAAACCTTAATTGGTTGGGAGTCATCGGTGGATCCCCGTTACACGGACTTTGGTGAAATCGAGTTTTGAGCATTGCACCCTACAATGTAGTTGAATAAAGAAAAAAAAAAAAGTGTAGCTTTCCCTATCTAGGTTGTTCAACAGCTTAAGGCCATGCTAGTAGCTAGGTTGGGGGGAGGAAATAATTTTGCATTTTATTGGCCCAATCTGGTTACATTTAGAATCATTAAATTTGGTGAAATTGGATTCTTGAGAACCATGGATCCAGTGTTGACCTAAAACTTTCTTATGGTTTAGTTCTCTCATACCGGTTCAAACTTGGTATCAATTCTTCATTTTAAAGGTAATTCTTATTTGTATATACACCTTTTTGAACCATAAACTTTTTGAGAAAATCACTGCATACATGTTCGTATTGTTTCAGCATTGCTAAGGGACTAGCAACGTGTCGGTTGGGGGGTGTGATTAGTGCCCAAATAGTGCTATTTTGAGCCCTATTCGAGATAGGTTTTGAGTGCTTTTTGCGCACTAATCATATCAATTAAGCCAATTGAAGTGTTCAGGTCTACTTAGTATCACTTATGCCATTTCGAGGTTATTTGTGGTTATTTTGCGGGTTTTTTGTGTACCTAAATCCATTAAAAGTCGAATTTGATATCGAGATGTGTTGAACCATGAAGATTAGAATTATTTCCCGACCATCAACATATCAAAATTGATGATGAAGTGAAGAGCAAAGTGAAGATGGAGGATGCGATAGGAGTGCGATGAGCAAGCGTGAAAACGTGATTCCGAGGAAATTTCGCTATGATTCGCGAAAATTTCATTTGGGATCTGAAAAATTCGCGACCATGGCGAAAATTTGCAATCCTAGCGAAATTTAAGCTATATGCTGAGGCCGTACTCTCTTGAAAATCAACGTGCCTAGCGAAATTCTTCATTTTCGCTATCTCTCCAAGTACCCAGCTAGGCTGACGAAATTTATTATAGCGAGGAAATTCTTTGTCAATGAAAATTCTCATTTTATTATCTCTACGTACAATTCTTAGGCTAGCAAAATTTTTAAGCTACCTGCGAGAATTTTATCCTGCATAGTGAAATTCCTTTTTGTTGATTTTGTGTATTTAATGCCAAACGACCCTGTTTTGGTGTATTACCTCCTTGTCCTTGTATTAGTAATATTTTAGGTTTTTCTTGTAGTTTCACATTGGGTGGCCTATATAAGCCCCATCATTTGTAACTGACAAATCTTTTGGCAACTTTTCATTTTATGTAAATATCTCCTTGACTTTGGAGTTTAGGGTTTGCTTTCTCTCTTCCTCTCCTCTTTGCTGTTTTCTAGGCCTGTAAACACCCCTCATGAGGATAATGACTCAGAGATGCTTGGCTAAGCCTTATAGCTTTGAAGAGGAGGGTTGCCAGCTTGGTTTTGTGGCAGTTGCAGGTTGTCCTCATGTTTTAAATGTTACAGGTACTGTATTTATGGCTCCATATCTTCCAAACTAGGGTTGAATATCATTTAATGTCACTACTTTGGTGATACTTACCATGCTTTAGAATTACAGTGCATACTTATTGTTAGATGCCTTGTGATTCTTCTAGATAGTCTTCTACGAGCCCAGAAATGAGGTTGAGTGCTAGGGTTTAAACTAAAGGGCTATGGATGCATGTTACTGTGTTGACTCAAATAAGTGGTTTTTAGGGTTAGGTTTTAAAGTTAAACAAAGATCCGGTTATGGCTTGGACTATAGGTTGCTTGCCATAATGCGAGGATATAACCCGAGGACACTTGTTTGCCCCATGTTATCAAACTAGTAACCTAAACCTTCAAAGTTACCATTTCACACTTCATTTCGAGTTATTACGGTTATTCGAGTAACCAAACAACTCCTTTGTTTTAAAAAAAAATTCCAAAAAAATCCAATTAAAAAGCCTCACCATTTTAACTTGATGCAAGTCATTCATAGGATGAAAACCCCATCCTCGTGTTCGACCCTAGACCGCTATCTTTATGTAGCTTGACTACGGCGATGGGAGAACATAGGAATATAAATATTGTTGATTCCGCTCACCTACTTGGTAGCGCAGTCACTAGCGGGAGTGCCAAAGTGCGATAGAGACGTGCTGCACGTAACGGAAGTGTCGTATCACTAGCAGGAGTGCCGAAGCACTGATCAAAGACGTGCCTACCCACGTAACAGAAGTGTCGTAGCACTAGTAGGAGTGTTGAAGCACTGATTAGAAATGCCTATTCATTCACTATTTGGTCTTAAGAATGCATACAATTATATGTATTTCAGAATTCGTTTTATCATTCTTAATCCCATTAGCAAAAGAGGGCAAGAAATAATGTTTGCTTGCTTGGCCGGATCGCGGTAGACGAACAAATATATTTCATATAACTTTTATACTTGTACAGACCCTTTCATTCACTTGTAGGGTCCTCATTAATCTAATGGATGGTGTTAAATTAACGGAAGGGAGGGCAAAACGGAGACTTACAGTGCGCCTAGGAAGGTTCGCCAAAGCGGAGCATGCTATGCCTAGGAGGACCAAAAAGGGCAGAATTTCTAGGCTCGGGTCCGCTTAGGCGAAGGAGCCTCCGCCTAGGCAGAGCTCTATGCCTAGGCATGGACTCCTACGCCTAGGCGTAAGGGTGTAGAGCAAAGCAGAAATGGCCAGTTTTGGCCATTTTAACCGGAATTCTTTTAACCAAATCAAACCATTTCAAAACAAAACTACAAAACTAACTTAGACCAACCAAAATGCACATGTATTGAAAAGTTAGGGTTTTCCTAACCCAACTTAAACAAGTATTTTCCAACAAAATTTCCAAACAAGCATCCTTACCAAAGTTCTAAACACGGGAGATGTTCCAAACTTCCAAACAAGTATCCTTACACAAAGTTTCCATACACAAATAGTTTCCATACCTGAACTTCTCCTTGTTTTCCTTCTTCTTCTTCTCTCATCTTCTCTATTTCTCTTCTTTTCTCTCCAACGTGAAATTCCCTAACTCTCACCCAAAAATGGGATTTTTCTAAGGCCTTGTTTGGCCTTATCATCTTTGGGTCAATTTCCTCCTTTTTTCCATTTGGTCCTTCTACTTTGTTCTATTTACAAATCAACTTATTCAAATTCTTATAATACCATATCATCTTTTCATCTTATGTCTCTTAGGTAATAAATTATCAAATTACCAATTTACCTTTAATACACAAATTTTACTTTTATTATACCCTAAACATGTAATAAACTACTATGGTATAATTTGGGGTGTTACAGCAATCATGAAAGCTTCCCCCTCAATCTCAAAGGGATGACGGGAATTCTCTCATGATTACTACGTCGAGATTGATATTGTTCATGATCTTGCTCCATAGGAACATGATCTAGCAAATTGTCACTCCCACTTACTTCAAGTGGGGTTAGACTTACTATGTTGTCTGGTCCTGTAAGTGGAATCAATGATTCTTATACCCTCACTGACCTAAGGATATTCCATTTCATAGAAATGAGTATCCTTATCTATCTCACCTCGTCCAGGAAAGTCCTCTTCCAAGAATATGACATCTCGTGACTCAATTTCTGTTACACTTCCATTTATATCTTCCCCTAAGAAGATATATCCTTTGGAGGACTCTAAGTATCTTATGAAGATACATTTCTTCCCCTTAGAACCAAGCTTCCCATATTCATGAGAAACATTATGAACATAGAAAGCCTTTTACCCCATGGGGACATAACATTCAAATCGGGCATCACACCTTTCCATGCTTCATACGGAGTGGAAGGAATAGATAGATGGAACTCTATTTTAGAATTTAGGGAACGCGGGTCATTGGTGTATCCCCCGAGGAGATTGTGACTTTGCTTGTGCCCGTCATTGACCTTACCATGTCCAAAAGGGTCCTATTCCTTCTCTCAACCACACCATTTTGTTGCGGCGTGTAAGGAATGGTTAGCTGTCTAGCTATACCCTTTTCATTACAATATGCTTTAAATAGGTCGGATAGATATTCACGTCCTCTATCGGTCCATAAAGATTTGATTTTTGTGTTTAATTGATTCTCGACTATTAATAACATGGAATCGAATAAATGTGACCAAATCGAGTGAAATCATCTATAAAAGTGATGAAGTATTGAGCTCCATGTCTTGCCCTCACATTCATTGGGCCACAAATGTTGGAGTGAATAAACTCTAAAGGAAAACATGCTCTCTTGGCTTTACCAAAAGGCAATCTCGTTGTAACTACGCGATTGTGCTCACATGCAAACAAATCTATCTTATCTAGATCCCAAAGACCGGCTTTAGCTAATCTTTTTAGACGGTTATGCCCTATGTGTCCCAACCTGGCATGCCATTTAACATCATTCCCAAAAGAACTACTACTTGAATTTCCAGTGAAAAAAACAGATGTGGTTTTATTGATTGGAATGGTATCTAATACAATAAACCTGTCTGACAGAAATCCATACCCATAAACTATGTTGTCTAGTAATACCTTAACATAATCTTATTCAAAAACCAAGCTTAACCAAAACTACAACGAAAACAAGATTCCGACAAACTTCCGGTGCAAAAAGCACATCATGGAGATAGAGAGTGCGACCCTTCCGCATCAACAATTTGCAGGTGCCAATTCCAAGCACGTTTGTTGATTGTTATTTCCCATGTAAATGCTCCTACTTCCCTTTAGATTTGGCTGAAATCCACATATGCATTGATCACGCTATGTGGTTGGTATTTCTTAAGTCTCTGATCAAATAGGAGCAATCTCGGTTAACATTAAGCAACTACTAGCAAATGTAGAAATGAATTTGGTCATATAATACCTTTGGCTCGGTGCAATCACAAAAGCAAGTGACCGGGCTTCCACGAGTTGGAAGCAATTCATGTTCTGCTTTGCTCACAATGCTCTTTAGCGCTTGTAACTATTTCCCACTTAGGTTAGTCTTGTTTCCTCCCTTCCTAAGCTTGAAACCTTTCCCTTTCCCTTTCTTACGTCCTATGCCGGAAGATCCAACCTGGTTGGATTCCGTCATATAAGCCTATTCACTAGACTTATCAGAAGAACTTGATCCTCCTCCTAACTACACATTTTCGTCTTTACGCTAAGTAAAGAAGTTTGATATTATCGTTATGAGTAAGGTTTATCTTGAGATGCTCCTAAGCATGTGGAAGAGAGCGGATTACAACTTGGACCTGTTGTTCATCAGTTAACTTGTGGCCATCACCCTTCAGCTTACTTATCATGTTTGACATGACAGTGAGGTGTTGCCTCATGGTATGATTCGATTGCTTCTTGTAAGCGTCAAATTTTAGAGTTAGCTGACGTAACCTAGTGGTTGAAGTACCACCAAATTGTATCTTGACAGGATCCCAAACGGCCATGGTTGAGCGATTATTTTCAAAGCGTAGCATCAGATCATTTCTCATGCTGCTTAGCATCAAAATGCGAGCAACTCAATCCTTGCGCTTATAGGCTTGATATGCTTCCATATCTCGCCTGTGTTGGGCAGTCGTTCCATGCTCAAGCTCAACCATTGACTGCATGATTGTTTCCAGCATGTATTGCCCTTCCAAGAGGTATTGAATCTTACGATGCCAAACATCATAGTTTTTTTCATTCAATTTGCCCCCCTAGTTCAAATCATCAACTATGCTTTTAGTAGCACCCATTTCAACAAAACAGAGAAAAAACACTAACTTAGCACAACTCACAATCCAGTGACCCATAACATGCCACAAAGTTCTAAATGAAACAATAAAAACTTAGTCTCATTTCAAAAACAAAAAGGTTATTAACCGAGACCAATCAATTTCTCCAACAAAACCTAGTTAATATGGTTAAATTTAAACTCAAGGCTTAATGATTTTCGAGAGACACGCTCAATTCTCATCCTATAATCCCACACACAAAAAACACATATGCTCTTATTCTTCAAATAAATAAATAAATAGTAAATGTTGTGTCATTTCATGTGTGGAGTGAATATTTAGTATTTACATCATATAACAAAAAAATTCATTCGAAGGAAAACTAAACATTCCTATACATTTCCTTATATATATATATATATATATATATATATATATATATATATATATATATATATATATATATATATCTCTATATATATTCATTTCTCTGGTAGCCTTCATGTTCTTTTCTAGAAAAATTCCTTTACTAGGTCAATGTCCTAGACATTTTCAACACCCACTTGAGGAATGCATTCATAGATTTGCTCGATTTATTCCTTTAATTTGGTATAATCTACCATTATATTACCCCATTAAACACCTCTTCTACTGTGCTTTCTTACATTCATGTGATTGGGCAAGGAGATGAGCACTATCCCCATCTGTGTTGTAATGCTGACCCGAGCACCAATTAATGGGAAAAGAGAATGTGCCGAAATATGAAATTATGAAACCTATTAACTTACAAGAAATTATCATATTACAAAATAATATCATACCCACCATTGGAGTGATTAACGCATATTCAATTGCGTTATATATACAAAACTTTGTTGTTTTTTAAAATATATGTACATCATCGAAAATAGCAAAACATCATTGATGGTATTTTATTGTTGTATTTGGCTTTGCGATGGCAATGGGGCGTCCTTACTATCAAGCACACTTCGATACTGCGGATAAACACCATACTAAGCTTTTATAGCTTAGGTAGGGATCCATAATATGGACGGCCATTATATGATCATGCGACCACATGAACCGTATATAACTATACATATACATATACATTTAACCATATATGACACAATACTTCAATCCTTATGCTAACATTTCAACATAAAGGTAATAAATCATAACAATTCCACTAATTGATTTGTTTGCATATTCATGACACATTCATTATCTTTAGCCTTATGAGTTATCTTCATGTCTTATATCATGTCATTTATAATTTCATTACATTTTCATTTCATGTAATTTTCATATTTTTATTTTTAAAATTTTTTTTAATTTTTATAAACATTACAAAATTTTCATCTCATCTCTTGTCATGCTTGTTGATGAGCAAAGTCATCTATTTTAGATCCATTTCTGTTTTTGATTTCAATGCCAAAAAGGAATAGTCAGATGCGTAAATGAAGAAACTCACCAAATTTTATTATTTGCGGGAAATTAAAAGAAGAAAATGTTGGAAGTGCAGCAATGGCGGAGTAAAATGCGAAATAACGGGCGAAATGAAGCAATGGTTAACTAATGTGTTGCGAGTTTTGGGGTTTGCCAACGTCGATTATGAAATTGACATCAGGAAAATTGAGAAGAGGAAATTTGATCTGAAATCGTGACAGGATCACAAAAATAAATGTTTGAGGTGAAGCGAAACAGAAATGATGTCGTAACAACATCCATTGATCGTGGCGACAAAGGTTGATGTCTGCGATAAAGGGATGGAGAATTAGCGACAAAGAAGAAAGAAATATATGCCTTCTGTGAGGTTTGAAAGATGAAGAGTATTTGTGAGATTAAGCTGTTATTGTGACCAGGAGGGTGCGTCGCGACACCAAAAGCAACCAGTTGAAGCCTCCAGAGACATGAAGTGATGTGGCGACAAGAGATCGAGGTCGCGACATGAGACTTGCTCAGTTGAAGGTTGTAGTTTCTTAAGAGTGATGTCGCAACAAGAAGTGGGGAAAGTAGCGACAGCTAGGGACAACAATGAAGCCTCCGAGAGATAAAGTTGATGATGCGACAGAGAGATCGTCTTCAGCGACACTAAGAAGGGTAGTTCAAAGCTGCAGAGCCATAAAGCTGATGTCGCGACAAGATATTGATGTCACGACATCAGGAACGAACAGTTGAGACCTGTGGAGTCATAAATTGATGTCGCGACAAGGGATTGATGTCGCGACAACAGGAACCATCAAATAGCTAGCGAGCCATGGTTGTTGTCGCGACAAGATAATGTCGCGACATCGCGAGTCAGTTGAGCACAACGGAGGCCATAAGGCGATGTCGTGACAAGAGATTGATGTCGCGACATCAAGAGCAATCAGTGGAAGCTTGTAAGTTCTTAAGCTGATGTCGCGACAAGAGATTGATGTCGCGACAAGAGATTGATGTCGCGACAACAAGAGCAACCAGTTGAAAGATACAAGTGGCGACAAGATTGAAGCATGCAATGATCAGTTGATGTCACGACAATAGGTTGTTGTCGCGACATAAGAAAACTCAGTTGAAAGTTACAAGAACATGAGCTATTGTCGCGACAAGATACTTGATATCCGCGACATCGGGAGAGAGACCAGGTAAAGAGCACGCAAGGCATGAAATGTCGCGACATCGGGAACACCGATTAAAGATTTGCGAAGACTTAAGGCGATGTCGCGACATGAGATCGATGTCAGCGACTATGGATGTCGCGTGAGGAGGTTGAAGTAGCGGCACGAACTGCGATAACATGGGCGGTTCATTTGGAAATCCACAAAAAGCGCATTGGGATTAGAGATTTGGCGAAACCTATAAATCTGCGACTACCGGCTCATAAAAGCAGCTTGGCAGCGACACAGACGAGAGGTCTGGGTAGCTGAAGGCTCATCTTCTTTATTTTTTTCTTTTCTTTTCTTTTCTGTTTATTTTGATAGTTAGAGATTAGATTAGATTTATCGTTTTAGTTTTCGTGTTCTTTTATGGAATTGGATGTTTTCGTTTTGAGCAGAAGCTGAATGCAGAATTCAATTCTTTTCAAATTACTACCTGGAATGTTTGAAGTTTAGTGATTTACACGGAATTAATTTTCAGGTTTCAATTGATTATTCTTATGATCGAATCTTTGTAGTGTGTAATTCGATGGTGGGGAATCCAACTTCCATTAAGTGAATGCTATTGTCAGAAATTATCTTTCCTGTAGTTGTTTCCATTAAATTGTGAATTTCAGTTTATGAATTTACTTTCGGTTATGGGTTTATTGTTTTGATCTGAATATCAGTTTCTTATACCCGTGTTAAGATTTGTTTCATTGCTCTGATTTCAAGGAGGTCCTCCCGGGTGACCTGGAGAAGACATTCACAGGAGTTATGAACATTTCCTTCCTACGGTATATTAACACGCTATTAGAGATCTAGTGAGCTTTATGCAAGTTTACTTGATAAATCCTCTTCTCACTTGAAATCAAGAGCCAATTGAACGAGTTATCAATTTAAACAAACAAGAGTTCACCTGTTCGGATAGTGAGGTAATCCACGTGTTAGTTGAGATCTAATAAAGGGAGAGGTGATCTATTCCCAATTTTGAGGAAGAGTAACACAGGAGATTGTATATCATGCTTGATCGATAACTTGGGAGTAAAAAAAGGTTTGATCCGTAAAATGGGTATGAAGTATTGCAAAGAAAAATACCCCGGTTGGGAAGTCCTTTTAAAAGTAGTTATCTAATCCACGTATTCGAGAATCGGGAAGAAATTAGATAATGAAATGTGGAGTGTGGAGAGATCAATTTGTACTACCAAACGCCTTGGATGATTTTAAAAATCTGGGGAATACACAGAGTGAGTGCGATTATTATGACGGAATTGATACTTCACAATAGCATTGATCTTAATGTATTACTCTAAATGATGACTATTCGATTTCAATTTATTTTCTTAACTATTCTTTATTCATTATTCTTTAGATTTACATTTATTTGATTGTTCATTTTTTTATATAATGGTATATTTACGACTTACTTAAAATTTGAAACCTTTAATCATGTTATAAGTCCAAATAGTATGGAGCTTGAGTAGTGGGAGTAGTTGATCCATTCTTGAGATCTCTGTGGGATCGATATCTGGACTTAAATCCAAATTATTACTTGTCGACCTGTGCACTTGCAGTATATTAGGCCAAAACCAATATTGAAAATGATAAACTCTTGTACATGTGTTTTGGTCCAGTCAACACTTGCATATTCCAAAGAAGTGGATCATGGGAATGAGGCCTTATGTACCAAAATGTCTTATCACTATACGAAACGGTGATTTATAAACTATCTTGTATTGTATGACCCAAAACGAGACCCTTGTAATGATCGAATCGGATCCATGTCATCGACCAAATGGGACCACTCTTGTTTTGTAAGCGTATTCTGACATTATCCTTATATGCATATCTATCTATCCAACTACCCGATCATAAGCAGACAATCAGTTTTATTATTTTTTCTTAACAATCTTACAAACATAAAAAACACATATCCCATATACATGAATAACTACGTATCACCTTTACATATGGGATATTCCGCATCAGTATTCTCTTGAACATGTGAGATAATTTCACATATTTCTTATGATCATTTGACTGTATTATATGCTTCTTCATATAACAAAAATACATGTACTCTTCTTCACATGATCAGAGTTCATATCTTAATCATCTCAATATATTTATCCTAAATCATGTAACATTAATTCATATAACTTTTATACAATTTTCATTATTACATACTCATAACTAGGCACATATCACTTTTTATTGGTCTTCTATAATCATTTAAGAGACATCTAAGTGTCTCAATGTCACATAAGAGAAGACAAAGGAGTCTTCTCACAAATAGGGGTTTGTCACACTGAACCTTAACTGACTGAAAAATAGAGCTCCACTTTGATGAATTTTCTGGGTACAATGGGGTCCAAATTTGATTACACTTCTCTCATGGAAGTTGTTCTCCTAGAAGTCTAGTTTACCTATAAATTGGAATCACTACATTTGGATCAAAGCCTATCTAAGATCTTTCGAACACTGAGGCTAGTCGGGACCAGACCTTAACTAGCGAAAACAAAGCTCCACTTCGATGAATTTGCAGGTGCAAGCAGGGTCCAAATCTTAATACACTTCCTTGTGGAGTTATTCTGAAAAAGTCCGTTTTGCCCATAAATTAGAATCGCTCATTTTGGATCACCAAACTCAGGATATGACCTGTTATCAAGGCGGAACATTGCGGATACAAACCAAGGATTAACTGGACAAATTCAAGGGTCTTAGGCCAATAATCGAACCTTGAGGTCTTCAACACATTTTCAACTAAGGTAATTAGGATTCTCCTCAAATTGGAATAACCCAATTCAGAGGTATCTAGGCCAAGATATGGTCAAATAATTCACTTAGGGTTTGGGGAAAATTTGACAACATCTTCCCTTACCAACCTTACTTCTCCTTACACCAATTTCTTCCTCATTTGAAGAACCCAACCAACAACAAATACCAAGCAATTCAAAATATACAACAAACCCAACAAGATTGGAAATCCCATACCTTAAATTTCCTTGGCCAACTCGAGGCTACATCTCCTTATTTTCCTTAACTACTTGAATACTTGTTGAAAAAAGCAGAATAGAAAGCAATGGGTAGAACCTTAGCCAAGGGCCCAGTTCTTCTTCTCTCCCTCGCTTCTCTTCTTTTTCTCTCTTTCTCTCTTTTTCTCTTTTTCCCTCATTTGATCAACCTCCAGATGCAAGCTTTTCTTAAGCTAAATGAAGACTTACCTTAGAGAGCATATGTAAGCATTCTTTTATTAGTTCATTTATTCTCCTTTGCGTTTAGTCCTTCTTCTCTTATTCATTTAGACATACAACTTATCAAAATTCTACACTAGCATATAAACTTATCACTTTATCTGACTGGTTCTTGATAGTAAAATTGCAGAAATACCCGTTTCACACTTAACACAAGAAAAATTTAGAAAAACAATTTGACTACATTTTACTTTAAACATGTCATAAAACTATTGAGTATAATTTGGAGTGTTCTGGTTGTTCACTAACAACTCATAGTGCTCGTTGAAGATCACAGAAAGTTCGGAGCTTACATGGCACGATGTGTTCTTCCATAGAATGATTGGAGTCTTTCTTATATTCCACATAATTGCTCAGTGATCATCATTTGTTCTCCTTTCTATATATATAAAGAGTGGAGGCAAAATTCAGTATCTCTAGCTTTATTTGCTTCTCTCTATAACAACTGCTCCATACATATATTGAACAATTAGAAGAAAAAAAATCATTCAACATTTCATAAGCGAGTTGATCAACATGCACTAAGTCCACTAATATATATTCATAATTTTATAAAATATCAATTATAAGGTTTTGAAAGGTTTCTCTGTTCGATAGGAAATTTTAAAACAAAAATTTTTTAAAAATCCCGTCAAAAATGGAGTTCATATGAGGTCAAACGGGTCGGTTAAAGTTCGATTGATAGCGATTATTGTCAATCAAATGGTCACGGCGATCAGGTACCCGCGTCATCCGATCAACACATGTAAACTCCTATGCCATGTGGACCAATCATATCCTGACACTTGGCTCCATCAAAGCACATGATAGCCTTATTCGAATCTTGCCATGTGGTCCACTCCATTTGCCCTATGTCATTGTCGATCCAACCACCGTCGCAGTGATCGACTATATATCTCCTATCGGTCCGCTTGATCGCTATGTTGGTAATCGTCGGCGCGTATCGACGCCGTTATCGGAAAATGCAGGAAATTTTCCAATTTTTTTTGAAAAAAAAACTTTAATTCAACCGTAACCCCAAAAATTACAAAAAAAAATATGCGTTGGAAAGGTCTCGACAAGATCTTTCCATCCATACCAAATTTACATAAAAAAACGGACACAAAAAAAGTGAAAAAAAAAATTATGTTCTTTTAAAAAAAAAGCGACACACAGAGCACCATACGGGCTCGATGCAGTATTGAGAAAACGGGTTTTTGCGGTGGAAATGAACTATACTTGTTTGAGCGCAAGCCAGTGTCTTCAATGTGATGAAGATTTGATCACTTTGATGGAATTTGTTGTAGGTTTTTTCACGATACGAACACCCTTTCAATATCTTTGATGTTTTCACTTATGATGGTCTAGTGCAGGAGATCTTTCCTTATGAGAGGATAGATTATTCCAACTTCCTTTTCCTTTTTTTATCCAACCACGTAAGGGGCCTTAGCCTGTATTTATAGGAACTTGAGATCACTTTTCAGGGAGACACATTCCTTGGATGTGTCTCTTAGGTTACGGGTTAGGTCAATCCCACTTGGACGATCCATACCCAAAATCCAACAACAGCAATCCTTAGATTTTTTATTTTTTATTTTTTTAAGAAAAAAATTTGGGATCGTATAGTGATATTTTGTAAACATATATTTACCTTCTACCTGCAATATTTTTCCTTGTTCATGCATTTGTTCACACTCTATATATATTGAGATTCCTAATTTCCTACCCGTTTTCATTTTATATATATTGAGATTGTTATCATTATAAGTTGCAGAAAATGTTGCTATCATGATTTGGTTATTTTTGGCATGAAATCACTCATTCTATCGTTTCTTCCCCAGATCTAGGGTTTTTTTTTTCCAATTAAGTGGTTTCTTCTACATCGATATGGATTTGCCTTTGTTTTTCCTTTGTCTTTTTGTGTTTTTATCGCCAGCATATTATGTTGTGTTTTGTCACCGATTTGTTACGACGAGTAGTTGTATTGTCAACGATTGGCTTCTTTGTGGGTTTTCGCGTTGGTAGTTTAGGTGGCAAAGTTTGATCTAACAAAGTTACCATATCAAATCTTATTCGTTAGTATGCTGCAGATCTGGAATCTTAGGTATCTATGCATTTTATTATTATCAAATGTGAAGGTCTTGAGTGTCGTTTTGCTGTGCTGGATGTAGATTGAGTAAATCTTTAAAGTTTTTACACTTTTGATTTTTGTGTTTCTATCGATTGCTAACTTGAATCAATAAATTTATATATTTAAAAAAGAAATAATACTAATAGCATTTTGTTTACTTGAGAAGTACTTTTGAATAGTATGTTGAATAAAAAAGCAAGAATTGGGTCTACACTAAAAGGCATGCCATATAAAAATAATTAAGTATTAAAAATTGAGTCATAATTTATATAAAAATTACATGGTTTTACTATTTCTTTGTTGAAACAAACCAATAGATCAACTACTATACAATGATATAAAATTAAAAATTATTTTAAAATATAAAATAAAGAATAAACAAAGAAAACATATTTGAAAAAAAAATTTATTTTTTCTTAAAAATATGACATTTTAGAAAAAAAAAATCAATTATATCATACTATTTTTAATTTTATTTTAAATAAATTTATGAAATTAATTAAAATAATAAAGAAAGAAAACAACAATATTAGTCCTTCCCTTAGTGACTAAGCTTAGGCCACGTTTGGATCATGGGAATGGGAATGGAAAATGGAGATCTCATTCCATTTCTCCCTCATTCTATGTTTGGATGAAAATATAGATGAGGAATGGAATGAAGAGTAATTCCGAGGTAAATGAAATCCTACTTCTAAGTAGGATTTGCATTCATTAAATAGGGGTGATATTCTGATTTACCATTTACCTTAAAAAAGTACCCAAAAAAAATGTAAAATTACAATTTTATCCCTACATTGTTGTTGATCAAGCTCGATATTTTCCATGCTTTAACCTAAATCGAGAAACATAAAGAAAATAAATCACTATTTTCTCTCGGTTTTCTTCTTCGATGCTCGGAGATTTGTGTTGTTTTTTATTGTTGGAAGATTAGCTTGAATCGGTATGTCTCGATTATTCGTAAATCTGAAAATTTCCTACTCTTTTTGGGATCTTAATTTAGCCACTCCCTTCAATACTTTTGCAGCAACTATCTCATCTTTTTCATATCGGTTTGCAGAGGTATTGTGGCTTTCTCTATTTTTTCCTTTTTTCTAGGTTTTTTCTTCCCTTTTTTGTTTTCTTTTTAGGATTTGATTGGATGTGTTTGTTGGGGTATTGTTGCTTCATGTTTTTATTTTAAAGATGTTTTTGGTAGTTTCATTTCAATCAAAAAAATATTTGTTATTAGAAGTTTGATTTCGTTTAAAACATGTCCCTATGTGCCTAGGGCCGGCCCTTACTTTATAGGGGCCCTAGGCTATTTTTTAGACCCCTATTATAAATATATATATATATATATATATATATATATATATATATATATATATATATAAGTTAAAAATAAATTTTTTATTGAACAAATATATTCAACATTACATAAAATTTCTTTGTAAGTTTATTCTACAAGCATTTTTAGATAAAAAATCAATAATTAAACTATTAAAATCAATTTGTTCTAGCATATGTTTTTCAATAGACAGTATAGCCAATCCATTCAATCTTTCTTGTGACATTGTTGATCGAAGGTATGATTTGATTAACCCGACTTTGAAACTTCTTCTTTGAAGGCAGTATGGCGGTATAGTCGATAATTACGTAAGCAATCCATACATTTTGGAAGAACGAGGAGATCCATCGTTTCAAATAGTCTAACACTTGATTGCTCTTTGGTCTCCTTTGGTAAGCACTTTCTCACAATCTTTAGCTCGAGAGAAAATAACTCATCCCCATCGATCTCCCGAGTCCGTGTTATGTCTCAAAAATTTTTCAAGCTTATCACAGCAAGACTTCAAACAATCATCATCTATGATATGTAACTTATTGTAAATCGAATAAAAATCCAAAAATATCTTCATATTTTGAAATTGTTCAAATCTACTATTGAGTGAAGAAATAGAGCGATCGTATATATAAGAAATAATCAACTCTATAGATTCTTATTTGAATGTGTAATCTCTTCACTAGCATTTTCATCAAACTGCTTCTTTCTGTAAATAATACGCTTTTCACAAAATGTAGGTTCAATTTTCATCTGAGCAGCAATTTCTTTAGCAATAATCTTATCAGATTCAAATCCAGTTTCTCTATAGGTCTCAAAGAAAGAAATAAGTGCTTTGAATGACTAATAAGCATCAACTATGTCTTTACTTTGCAACATTTGCTCACTCTAGTAATAGCGAGATAAAATATTGTACCAAATAACCATGCCAAATAAATTCAAAATCCATGATATCGACATGAGCTTTAGCATCCACAGATATTTAGGATCATCACTTGTTTCCACCAAGTGAGTTAAAGCGACTTTAATTTACGGGCTTGAATCTTACTTATTGCCTTAACACATTCAACTGACTTTCCCAACGTATGCGTGATAATGGCAAGAGATTCGAGCTACTTTACATTATCTTGAAAAATTTTCATCGCTTTGTAGAAGATGAAAACAATATATATGCATTGTACAATTCCAAAAAGATTTAGCCCAAACCAAAATTTTCCATATCACAAAGTGCAAAGATTAAGACTGACAACCACATGGTGTGTAGAAAGCTCTTGGATTTACTTCTAATACTTTTGTTTGTACACCTTTATGCTTTCCTTTCATATTGACGGGTTATCACAAGCTTGACCTCTTAAATCACCAAGATCAAGTTCAAGTGTTCTTAAAGCATTTTATTAATTCATCAAATAATCCTTGTCACGGTATCCTCCACTTTGAGAAATCCTAAAAGAACTCTTCTACCTTAGCGGACTTGCGGAGACATCCACACATCGTAATTGAGACATTTGTTCTTGTGACTTATATATCTTGTGTCTAATCCAGAGTATAACTGAAAAATATTTTGCTTCTCTAACTTTTTTTAATAATCTCAGTCTTTATTTCACCTACCAGCATAAGTATAAATTCATTTTGAATTTTGTGACTAAGATAATGATAATGAATTTCCTTTCACGAATCAGTCGAGTGTTCTTTCATTGTGGATCAAACTAAACAACCATTTCAGTGCTGAAATTTCCATTATTTTCTTCATAAATTTTCTCGGTACTCATGAAATGCAAAATTATTCTTGCAAAGCTAACAAACTATTCTCAAAAGCTTCGTCCTCAATGTTTTCTATCTTTGTTGATTTGATCTTGTAATGTTTTATCAATTGTCAAATTCTTTTGTAATCTCCTTTCTAGTTCAATCCATCTTCTCATGTTCTGCATGTGCTCATTACTAGTTTCATGACTTTTGAGCCTATAACTGATATTTTTCCAATCATTAGTTCCTTCATTAGCTAATTGAAAGTATTTTCCTCTTGCTTAAATAACTTACAACAAATGGAAAATACTTTATCAATAAAAATTGAGTAAACCAACTATTTCGATAGTCTTCTCAGTTTGATAAATAACAAAGTGTAATGTGTAGAGAGAAATGCCTATTCTACGAGTCTTTAGGAAAATTATCACTTTTACTTTAGAAGGACCTCTTTTCACCAACATGTCTATTAAATTTTGGTCGATAATTTTCCAATTTCACTACGGATCTGTATTAATACAAAGGCAAAGGAACAACATGTGTATATCTAAGATCATCTTGTTGTTAATTCATATTTCCTTTCTCTAAATTATCATCTTTGCTCATTCCTATTTCCACATTCTTCAAATTTCTTGTTCTAGTAATCATCCAAATCTTCTTTATTTACTAAATTCTCCCTCTTCATTAATATCTTTTCATCTTGAACCTTCTCATATATTTCCTTGTCAACATTACTTGTATTACTAAATTTGTACATAGCTCCCACTTGAGATTGTAAAACTCCTCGATTTTCTTTTCTTCTTTCTTTTTTTCATATCTAGACAAATACTTTCTAGTAGACATAATAACTCAATTCAATATCAGATTCAGATCAAGCTTTTTTAAAAAAAAAAAAAGAAATTAGATCAATAATGATGAGACTGATGGGGGAGAATCTTGATAAATTTGATCGAAACGAACATGTCTTCTTTCTTGAATTGAGCGCATAATAAAAATATAAAACTAATAAAATTATTATTTGATAAAAATATAAAATAATCAAATAAAAATACGTTAAATAAATAATAAATTATTTCCTTACCTATGATCGAATTCTTGAAGATTTTATGCATTTGTTTTTATCGACCCAAAAAGGAGGAACTCTAATTTTTTTAGAAAGTGAAACCCTAATATTTTTGAACGGAGAGAAACTCAGATGTTGAAAGAGTGTTTTAACTTTTTTTTAACAAAAATAAAAAGAAGCCATCGCATAGAGTAATCGGCAATTTGAAGGAGTTTGCAAAAAGACATATCATTTAATGAAGTGGGGCCCATGTGAGACTTCCTTTATTGTATTTAAAATGAGAGTCTTTTTTAGAATTTTATTGCATTTAACGAGAGTTTTTTGAAGTATTAACAACTAAATTTTTATTATATTTAATTAATTATAAATTATAAATATATATAATATTTTATTATTTCAAAAGGCCCACTATAAAGTGGGGCCCACTTTATAGTGGGAGCTATAAGAAGAGCCGACCTACCACGCCTATAGGCGAGGGCCGTGTATGTGCGAGAATGTTTGTGACTGTATCGTGTGGGTTTGATTTGGACAGTTCACTCTTGAAATTTCAGTCGCGAGAGTCAAGGTCATATGAATATATGTTACTTATGTGATGCGTGTAAATTGTTTGATGAAATGCCTAAGAGAAATACGGTCTCATTTGTTACTTTAATTCAGGGTTATTTAGGTACGGGCGATTTGTGGAGCGGTTAAGTTGTTGTTAGATTGCATAGGGTCATAGGCTAAATCACATTTGTTTTACCTCATTTCTGAAGTTGCTTGTGAGTATGGATTGTGGGGGTTAGGTTAGGGCATCCATGCTTGCATTTTTAAGATCGGTCATGAGTCGATGCATATGTAGGGACTACACTTATTCTGTTTGTGGACGTGTTGATGTTGCTAGCGAAGTGTTTGATGGGATTCTTTACAAGGACATGGTTTCTTGGACTATTGATGTTGCTAGAAAAATGAGTTTCTTACAATGTTAATTTCACTTGGCTTGCTTGTTGAGATAATCCTTTGTAATTATTTATGGGTTGTTGACATAAATTATGTTTTTCTTCACGTTTGTAGGAGTTAGGACTCTTACTGCATTATGGACTTAGTGAAGGGGAGAAAACAACACTATGATTCTATATCATCATAGTAGATACTTAACATGTTCCTTTGCAGTATTGAATGCAATCATTTGCCCTCTTGGTAAAACGTTCACTATTAAAGCAAGGGTATAAAGAGGGTGTACGGGTTTGAGTCTTAATGAGAGCAGTTTACTATTTAAATTATCTTTGTGTTAAAAAAAGTTTAGATCATATTTTAAAATACCCAGCACCAAAAAATTTAAAATTTTAAAAACTACTCTTTCTTAATAAGTAATTTTGGGCTATATAAATTTACAACTATTTTCTAATTTTTCTAAAAATAAAACATGAAATAATAAATACATGGATGCACTTCTTACTTTAGTTTTTAAAAATAAAGGCCAGATAAAAGAATCTGAAGGTTTTTATGTAAAAGAATTAAGAAGATATTTTGTAAAGGAATTTAACTAGGACATGTACCTTGGGTTTATAACTATTCCTATTCAAACAAACTTTTACAAGAAAATAACATTGCTTAGTCTAATTGTCTAAAATTTTTAATCATTTTCTTACAAGTTAAAACCAAGAGTCTGTCAAATTTTCTTTTTCCTCCTATCATATATAATAATTTATTTAGATAAAAAATGACATCTTATTAATAATTCTATTTAAAAACTTTAATAGGAAAGAATTTGAATAATGACAATAGTAAATTAAAATAAGATGAACAGTTATAGATAATTATTAAAATAAAAATAAAATATATATATAAAATATATATATATATATATATATATATATAAGGAGAAAAGTTCCCAAGCAATTAACACCCTAGGTTATTTTCTCCATTGGATATGCTGTGAAAAGAACGTCTCCTGTATGTTTGACATTCTACTTCCACTGCTAAACTTAGGTATCACCTTTTTGCTTATTAGAAAATTTTTGATGATTTTGGGCCTATTTGTGAGGAAATCACAAACTTACTTTGTAAACCAACGTATGTATTAATCACTCTAAAATTTGAATCACAGATTTACAAAAAACAACGTATGTACTAATCGCTCTAAATTTTGAACTACACAGATTTACACGCTCATTCTTACCTCCCAAATCAAAACCAAAAAATTTGAAAAATACGTATATGGAGGCTTCTGAATTCATATCACCAAAAATTTGAAAATACGTATGGAGGGCTTCTGAGTCCACTTATCGCAAAAATGTCTACAATAAAAGACATCATCAGACACACACACAGATGAAATAATAAAAAATAAAAAACAAACCCAAAAAAAAAGAAGAAAAAATTCAGAATCAGAGTAGAACCTTTATTGTAGTTAAAGATCGGGTAGGCCTCTGGTTTCCATTTGCTCCGTCATATGATATTATTGTTGGGTCATTATGAATAAGCATAATTATATTATAATTTTAATTGTAATTTTGTGTATGTTAATTATGAGTTATTTATGGGATGATTTAATATTAATTAGTTATAAGCTCATAGTTCTATTTTCTCCATTTTTTGGTAAGCCTATTGGACCAAAGCTCAATTGTTCTCTTATGCTTTATATATATGAGTAAATAAAGCCCTAAAATTATGGTAGAACACACTTTGATTTCTACTCAATACGAATTTATATGCTTCATTGCTTCAATAAAGTTATTATTTTATAATATATTTATTAGATCATTTGATTATTGATAAATTATTTTTAGGATTAATAAATACTCTTGGTTCTAGGGCTAGTAGTAGGCCGTAGGAGCTTTGGGCATATTTCGATAAGCTTGTTGAATTTATGAGGCGAGCTCGAGGCAGAACCAGACTTTTGAACTAGCTTAAAATCAGACTCAAGCTTGACTTGATTTAAAAAAAAAAAGAAGCTTGGCTTGAGCTCATTAGGCTCGTTTTCCATATGAACGAGTTCGAGCTTAACCTCAAGCTCAAGCCCAATCCCAATCCCGAGCCTATACAAGTTTGTATTGTAATCAATCCCTCGAAGCTCAGTCCATATACTTTTAACTTTTGTAATCAATCGATAACAAATACATCAATTAAGGAAATAATTTTCTATAGGTTGTTTTACATAGTTGATTTAGCAATTGTTTTAAAGTGACCCAAAGCCGCCTCCTTGACATTTGTTTCCTTTACGGATGCAGCGAGAAATTCACTTTACTAACGACACAATGAAAAATTATGAAATAGAATTAAAACAAGTAGAAATTGCGGTGAAATAAGATACACAAATCATTGAATAAAAACATGATTGGTTTAATCAATTATCAATAAAGAAACTAATATATCAACAAGATCGCCGAGCAAACTCATTAGTAACAACGAAACTATTTGCGATATCACTGCTTTGCACATGGTTAAGTTGGCACCACCCTCCACGACTACCAAAACATGGTCATTCAAGACCCATAAGCCTTGCGGTTTGGAATCAGAATATACGCGTGGCAATGTCGAACCGGTTGGCTAAATTTTCATACCCAGGTAGCGGTGGCACTCACGGCGTTACATCGTGTATTACAGCGATCCCGAATGTCGCTCCTTGTTTCTCTATGAAACCCCGCACGATCACCTTGATGTCTTTACCCATGCACGCCTGAATCTTGTGGGTTAGTCGATACCCGATGTCAAAGACTGATACCCCAATTTGAGATTGGATCCTAGTTCATCAGGTTGAATTGATCGTATTAGTGGGTCCGTGCATTTGACCTCAATGCTACTCAAGATCGGCAAACCTTGTCTAAGCTCATGGCCACCAGCCTCTATAGTTTCCACAGGAGCCCCAATACCCTCACATTTGTAATTGGATTCTTGTACACCAGGATCGACCGATCGTACCAGTGGGTCATACCCAACATCCATGTCCTTCCCCGACGTCCCCTTTTGCCGGCACCTTTAACCTACCGCTTTCCCTGCTTTGGAATATCTTGTCGCCAGAGCACCTTACGGCTCGTGGGTACCATTTAAGCTACCGGGTAGATCACGGAGATCTGGATGATCTGGTGACCGGCGTGGGATTCGCTCGACTCAGGCCGTCTTCATCGTCGGGCGCCTCCTTAGCGGCCGTGAGGATTCACGCATTTGCCATCAGTCTCATTTGGATCTAGAGCTTGAGGATCCATTACATCGATATCAAGGACACATGACCTGGGAATTTCACTCCGGAGTCTTGGTCGGGATCGCCTTGTGATGACGGATCCTGTAGGCCGAAGGCAGTAGGCGGAAGCCCTCGGTTCCGTGACGGTTGGGTCAGACTGACAGGCTAGGAGCTTTTTTGGCCAGGGCAGAGGGATTATCAAGCCCAGGAATTAAGGCTCAAGCTCGTGTTTAGCTCACGAGCTAAAGGCTGAGCCGAGCTTTTTCTAGCCTTGGAGAGTGGCTTGGCTCGTTACGAAAACCCTATGGTTCTCTAAAAAATTTAACAATTAGTATCAGAGACGACTTTACAAATTTTTTCTAATTTTTCTAGGTTTTATTCATATTTTTTTATATATAGTCCATGTGTTTCTTCATCTTCTCTTTTTGTCATTCCTGGGTTTCGTGTCTAGTGTGGAGATTCCGGTTACGGTTTTGATCGTATTTGGACATCATTGCAAGTGGATCACGATTTTCGTTGAATAATAAAACCTTAAAAAAATCAACTTGTTAAGACGTTTTTCTATAAATATCATTACGTTTGACTTTTTATTTAAAACAAAAAAACAAAGAACATTATGCTTAACACTATTTTTCCCATGCCCGACACTTTGTTTCAGAAACAAAATATCGATAATTATGCATATATTGATACTTATATTTTAGGGATATACCGATAAATATTGGTGGATATTTTGACAAAATATCGATAAAATGAAAATTAATAAAAATACTTTAAAATTATGAGAATACTTTGTTAAACTATAAAAAATACATAAATAAGTAAATATACACTTGTTGAAAACAATATTCATTATAATTTATCGAGAAATTATATTACAATAGTAATTTAAAACCAAAATGAAGATCGATGTGGCTCTATTATATTATTTGATGAAGGGATCTCATCTTGATGAAGACAATATTCATACCAAGATCTTCAAAATATTAAGATAAATCACAAAGAAAAATAATTTGAGAGTCAAATGGAGCTTGGATGTGTATTGATGAGTTTGTAAAAAAATTATATGATTTTAAGGGCATTTATAGAATTTTTGGAGTCAAAATAGCCATTGGATTGTCAAAAAACCATTGTGATTTAATTCTAACCGTTGTATTTGATTTTGGTTCAAATCTGACCGTTGGATCATCATATATCATTTGGAAATCAATTTAAACCATTAGATCAAGCTTCAAATTTAAAATCAACCGTTGGATGCTTTTAAAAAAACGGATAAAATCTGGACCTTTGGATCAAAACATAAATGAATCTAGGCCATTAGATTTCAAGTCAAGAAGTCAAAGGTAGGCACGGTCGATATTTTCAAAATATCGCCAATATAACTTCGATATTTTCGATATTTTACCAATATATCTCCGATATTTACCTATATTTTTTCAGAAATTCCAGCACATGTGCGCGTGAGATATACTCTCGATATTTCGCCGAAATATTGAAAATTTTCGATATTTCGTCGAAATATTGGTGATTTCTGATTTTGGCGATTTTTGGTGATCGACACCGGTTGGCAAATCGTATCGGTATCGTGAAATCAATATATATGATTTTGTTCCTTGGTTTGATTACTAAAGACTTTTTGTTTTGTTTTGTTTTTTTTAATATTTTAGGTTCGTCGTTTTATAACATCACTCAAATAAAAATATTTATTTTTTAATTGATTGACAATGACAAAAATGTATTTCAAAATTTTCATGGAAATCATTGATTTAATTTTATGTACGGGAAGCTGCATGTTATTAGGATGGGGGTAAAACCAGCAGAATATATATATATATATATATATATATATATATATATATAATTTTTTTTGGATTTTATGGGGTATTTTTGAAGCCAAAATTTTATGTTTGTACCCCATTTTTTTGTTTTCTATCCCATTAAACATTAAATTTGGTTATGAAACAAAAATCAAAATTGTAACCCCAAAATTTACAATATTTTCACTTTTTTTTTTCATATTACTTTAACAATTTATGTTTATTACTATTTATAATTATTTATAGCATCGCTATTGTGAATGAGATTGAATTCTATGAACTTGGGTAGAAATTTGAGAAATATTGAATGCTTATGAACTTGTCTCTCGTGAGTCTTAGCATGTCGGATATTTTTTAAATTGATGTTGCAACTACAATTTCTTCTATCTTGCGCATCAATTTTGCTAAGATCCATATGGATAGTGAAGTTGTCATATCGATGACTTTATTATTTGATAGGATACTTAGTTTAGAGAAGAGATTTCATTAAATGTCATGAACCGTTTAATTTTACTGCCCTATCAGGGGAAATTGACGCATTTGGTTGTGACGGTTGGTGAATTGCTCATACTTGTGTATAAGTCTTTTTGTATTTTATAGACCCTAGCATTTGGTGACCACTTTTATGGGTCATTTGGTAAGCAAAAGAATGGAGCAATTTTCATGTCTTTGTTTTACATGTATTTTTGACATTGCTCTCTTGTTTATTCTTTAGCTTTGAGCTTTCCTCGGTTCTTTGTTATCACGAAACTTAATAGGACTAATTATAAGAGTGGGAAAATTGAGCTATCTGATAATCATTGGGTAAATGTTTGTTTTGAATCCAATATCATTGATGTGTCATTTGATACTTGGTGGTTAGATAGTAGTGCTACCATTCACACTTGCAATTCTATGCAAGCGGTGATAAGCAAAAGAAGTCCAACTAGTTTGGAACAATACGTGTACATGGGAGACGGTACAAGAATCCAGGTTGATTTTCTAGGAGTTGTTAGATTACACCTTACTATATGAAATTTTTTGGAATTACGGGATGTGGCGTACATACCCTCAATCAAGTGAAATTTGATATCAGTACCTATTTTAAATTGACTTGGATATAGTTTTTTTTTTTTTTGGAAAAGTTAATTTATACTGAGATTCACTATCAATTGGCACTGGAGTACTTTGTGGGAGTCTTTACATATTAGAATTGTCTACTTTTCCTTATGTTTCTCCTACCCTTACTGTTAATACTACTAGTAGCTCAAAACATTTGAGATTGAATGAAAAGTCTTCTACTCTTTGGCACAAGCGTTTAGGTCATATTTTTAGACAGAGAATAAATTAAAGATGAGATTCTTCCAGATCTTGATTTCTGAGTACGATACTGTGTAGGCGCATCAAGGTGACTGATCGCGAGGTTAGGAATGCCAAGATTGATAGATCTACTGAGTTGCTTGGGGTTATTCATATAGATATTTGTGGGTCATTCACTCCTCTTGCTATGGGTGGCTACAAATATTTCATCACGTTCATTGATGATTATTTCCGTTATGGTTTGGTCGAGCTCATTCATGAGAAGTCTGAATCTTTGGAAGCTTTCAAAGCTTTCAAAGCTAAAGTTGAGCTCCAACAAGGGAAGAGGATCATAGTGGTTCATTATGACAGAGGTGGTGAGTATTATGGTAGATATGATGAGACGGGACGCAACCTTGGACCATTTGCGAGGTACCTTATGGAATGTGGCATTAATGCTCAGTATACAATACCTAGTACTCCTCAACAAAATGGAATTGCAGAGAGGAGAAATCGCACGCTTCTTGATATGGTGCGATGTATGCTTGTTAGTTCCTCACTACCTGAGTTCTTGTGGGGTTGAAGCCTTGAAAACTGCAGCTTATATTTTGAATCACATGTCTAGTAAGTCTATTTCTAAGACTCCATATGAGTTATGGTCACAAAAGAAGCCTAGTCTTCGTCACTTCCATGTTTAGGGCTGCAAGGTGGAAGTGAGATCGTACAACCCGCAATCCAAGAAACTTGATCCAAAAACCATTAGTGGATACTTTATTGGTTATTGTGTGGGATCAAGAGGTTTTTCAAGTTTTGCCTAAATCGCACACCACTAGAGTGATTGAGTCAGATCGAGCTATCTATTTTGAGGATGGTACTAGTACAAGCCAATAGCCAAGAGAAATTGTGTTCAAAGACACCCGATTTTATTCTGATTCCCTATTTCTTGACTCAATCTCTAACCCCTATTGTTGTCAACATCCTAGTATCCACTATCAATGATGAACCAATTGAGGATGTAGATCCAGTAGCCCTAAATGTAGCCATGGATATACCCTTGAGAAGGTCGAAGAGGGCGGGTAGGCCCACGATTTCAGATGACTATTTTGTCTAATTGCAGAAGCATGAGTATGATGTGGATGATATATCAAATCCGACTACCTACAAAGAAGCCATTGTTAGTTCTCAATCAAATTCTGGATCGATGCAGTGAAAGATGAGATGACCTCCATGTAACAGAATAAAGTGTGGAGCTTAATAGATTTGCTAGATAGCTGGAGACCTATTATGTGCAAATGGGTGTTCAAGACCAAGCATGATGCCAAGGGACATGCAGAGAGATTTAAAGCAAGATTAGTGGCTAAGGGTTATAGTCAATGAGAAGGTATTGATTTTAAGGAAAACTTCTCTCCGTGTCCACTAAAGACTCTCTACGCATTATTATGGTTATAATGGCTCATTTTGATTTGGAGTTGCATCAAATGGATGTGAGAACAACTTTCTTGAATGAAGACTTAGTTGAGGATGTTTACATGTCTCAACCTATTGGCTTTGAAGAAGTTGGTAAGGAACACATGGTTTGTAAACTCCAGAAATCCATTTATGGTTTAAAGCAAACTTCTAGGCAGTGGTATCTCAAGTTTGATGAAGTTGTCATCGTCAATGGTTTTAAGGAGAACAACATGCGATCCGATGCATATATATGAAGGTCAGTGGGAGCAAATACATATTTTTGGTTTTGTATGTTGATGATATTTTGCTCGCAGCCAATGATACTGACATGTTGGTTGAGACAAAGCAGTTCTTGTTTAGCCATTTTTTATATGAAGGATCTTGGGGAAGCATCTTATGTCTTGGGCATACAGATACTTCGCGATAGACCTAGTGGCATTTTGAGATTGTCTCAACAGACATATATTGAATGACTGAAAGGTTCAATATACAATCATGTTGCTATTACGGTAAGACATCAATTGTACAGGGTGACAGATTTTCCAAAGGCCAATGTCCCTAGAATAATATTGAGAGAGATTAGATGAAAGCAATCCCTTATTTTTTAGTTGTGGGCAGCCTGATGTATGCTCAAGTATGCACACTTCCTGATATTGCTTTTGTTGTTGGTGTGTTGGGCAGGTACTTGAGTGATTCTGGTCAAAGCCACTGGAAAGCGACTAAGAAAGTTTTGAGGTATCTTCGGTACCAAGGATCTCATGTTGACATATCAGCGTGTCTGAGCCTCTTGAAATTGGTTGGTTATGGTAAATTCTAATTATATCTGAAATTTTGCATGGATGATAAAAAGTCCACTTAATGGATTTATATCTTTATGATGGTTGGAAGGGTATTTCGTGGAAAGTGTCAAGCGAGACACTTACAACTAATATTCTTATGAGCGAGGGGTATGTGGCATGTTATGAAATTTACTTGTCATGCCGATATGGTTCACGGGAACTTCATTTACGACTTTGGAGGTTGTTCACTCGATTTCATCCTTTGAAATTATCTGTGATAATTTCACAGCTATATCTTTCACTAGAAACACTAGAAGCACTTCTTGCTCCAAGTACATTGATGTGAAGTTCCTTTTTGTGAAGTGAAAGTTGCAGAGTCTCCCATTTCAATTAAGCACACGCTTACGACTAGCATATTGGCAGACACACTAACCAAAGGCTTACCTATTTGTGTATTTCAAGAACACGTCACCCTGCATGAGATTGTTAGGAGCCTAGAATCTTTGTTTTCGTGGGAATTTTTCCCTTTTCATGTATTTTTGAGGAACACTCATGTTTTTTGTTATTACATGCACATTTTGACGTTTGTCATTATCTTATGATTTTGTGTCATTTTGACTAGATGAATGACAAAATGATGTTTTCTCTTTCTATTGAATCAATACTCTTGTCATTAAAATGCTTCTAGATTAGTAGCGCCTGATTATGTATGATTTATGCATCCTCTCGATATATTAATTGTATATGATCGGTTATGGCTATATAAATCTCTTGTTGAAGCATTTGAGTTATGATTTTGATTAGTAGTGTCTGATTATGTATGATTTATGCATCCTCCCAGTGTATTAATTGTATATGATTGGTTATGACTATATAAATCTATTATGAAAGCATCTGAGTTATGATTATGTCGTCCAAGTGGGAGAATGTTATATTAATTTATTAATCTATGGACTAAGCATAATCATATTACAATTTTAATTGTGATTTTGCTAAGTCATTTATGGGATGGTTTAATATTAATGATTTATGAGTCCATGGTTCTATCTTCTCATTTGCTTTGAAGTAGCCATTGGACTAAACCAATTGTTTTAATGCTCTATATATATGAGTAAATAGAGTCTTAGAAATTTTACAATGGTTTGGTAGAACACACTTTGGGGGAAAGCAGAAGATCCATCTTGACCTATCATTTTTGATTTCGTCTCTTGCGTATTTGGGAGACTAATGGCGTGATAATTAAGTCATGCATGTATGTTATCTACCTAGTGCGAATCGATATGCTTCATTGTTTCAATAAAGTTATTATTTTGTAATGTATTTTTTGGTTCATTTGATTATTGATCAATTGTATGGAGTAGTTGGTGCAATAAGTGCGGGTCCTAGGTCAGATACTTTGAAAGATTGAGAATCTGACGGTTTGAGACATATGATTTCATTGGAATGACTCATTTCTTTGGAAATGAGTTTTAATCAACAAGAAAAATAAAAATCGTCAAAATTAGGGAAAAAGAAACAAAATAACCGAAATGAAGTCTCACTCCATTTCTTTGAAAGATATAGAAAACAAACAATAAAATGAATCCAAGAAAATCCCTGGAATAATGAATGAAAACATTTAAAATAATCAGAATTCATTGAAACTCAATTCTTTTAGAATCAGAAACTCATTGTCAAGTAGAAGCGGCGTTCGAAGTCGTCGAGGAGAAGACAAGTAAACCTAAGAAAGTGCGATTAAGTGTAAGCAGAACATTGTAAATTAACATTTCTTATATAAAAACTAAAAGCGAAAGAAAGACCTATGAAACTTCGAGAGATGAAGCGGAATAATAATGGGACGGGGTTCATAACTCTTTGAGTAGACAAGTTCTCGAGTTCATCCCTAAGATTTTTCTACGATTAAATGTAATAGAACATCCATAAATGAACATTTCTTTCAAATAGAAACATGACAAATACTAGATGAAGCGAAAGGGAGTGGAACCTCTTTCAAAACTTAGGAGAAGATAAAGAAATCCCCCTAAGAAAATTTCTTAGGAGAAGAGACGGTTACTCACGAAAAAAATTGATTTCACGACTTCAAAATAGTTGAGATGGGATGGTGAAATGCTTATGCTTGCTTATAAAGGGACCACACGACTGACTCTCAGCGAGTCCGATGGAGGTCTCAATGAATCTTCGATTCAGGAGAGGTGTTCGTGAATCTTGATGCATAGTTTTTATGTAAAATAATTAAGAAGATATTTTGTAAAAAAATTAAACTAGGGAGGGTACACATATACTTGTCCAACAGGTCATGTCGGGCAGGCTCGGTCCAACTTTGTGCGGGCCTAATGGATCGCGTCTGGGGCCGTGCAAAGTAGTGCTGTACTAAAAAAGGGCGAATGAGCTTCATCAAGATTTATACATCCTCAGTGTATTAATTATATATGATTGGTTATGGCTATATAAATCTATTACGAAAACATCGAGGTTATGATTATGTCGTCCAGTGAAGAATATTTATATTAATTTAATCATGGACGGCATAATCATATTACAATTTTAATTGTGATTTTGCTAAGTCATTTATGGGATGGTTTAATATTAACAGCTATGAGTCCATGGTTCTATCTTCTCATTTGCTTTGGTAGCTCATTGAATTTAAAGCGATTGTTTCTTATTCTCTATATATGAGTAAATAGAGAGTCTTAGAGATTTTACAATGGTTTGGTAGAACACTTTGGGGAAAACGAAGATCCATCTTCAACCCTATCATTTTTTTGATTTCGTCTCTTGCATATTTGGGAGACTAATGGCAGCCAATAATTCTAGATCCATGCATGTATATTTATCTACCTGATGCAGGAATCGATGTAGCTATTGTTTCAATAAAGTTATTATTTTGTAATGTATTTTTTTGGTTCATTTGATTATTGATCAATTGTATGGAGTAGTTGGTGCAATCGAGTGCAGGTCCCGTTCTTAGATACTTTGAAAAGAAAGATTGAGGAATACGACGGTTTGAGACATATGATTTCATTGGAATGACTCATTTCTTTGGAAATGAGTTTTAATCAACAAGAAAAATAAAAATCGTCAGAATTAGGGAAAAAGAAACAAAATAACCGAAATGAAGTCTCACTCCATTTCTTTGAAAGATATAAGAAAACAAGCAATGAATGAATCAAGAAAATCCACTGGAATAATGAATGAAAACCTTTTAAAATAATTCAAACTGAAACTCAATTCTTTTAGAGAATAAGAAACTCATTGTCAAGTAGAAACGACGTTCAGAAGTCATCGGAGAAGACAAGTAAACCCAAGAAATTTCTGATTAAGTGTAACAGAACATCGTAAATTAACATTTCTTTTATGCAAAATTAAAAAAGCGAAAGAAAAGACCTATGAAACTCGAGAGATATGAAGCGAGAATAATAATGGGTGGGGTTCATAACTTCGCTGGTAGACAAGTTCTGAGGTTCATCCCTAAGATTTTACGATTAAATGTAATAAATTTATCCATAAAGAACATTTCTTTGAATAAAAACCATGACAAATACTCACGGATGACGAGAAGGGGTAGGCACCTCTTTCAAAACTCACCGGAGAAGACAAGAAGTCCCCCCAAGAAAGAGCACTTCGGGAGAAAACGGTTACTCACCAAGAAAAATTGATTCTGACTTCAAAATAGTTGAGAGATGGGATGATTAATGCTTATAACTGCTTATAAAGGGACCACACGGGGCGGCTCTCAGTAGATCGATGGAAGTCTCAATGAATCTTGATTCGGGAGAGGTGTTCGTGAATCTTGATGCATAGTTTTATGTAAAATAATTGAAGATATTTGTAAAAAATTAAACTAGGAGGGTACACATATGCTTGTCGACGGGTCATGTTAGGCGGCTGAATCGACTTTGTATGCGAGACTAATGGGTCAGCGTCTTCCGGGCCGTGCAAAAGTAGTGCTAGCCCACTTAAAGGGGCTAGATGAGCTTCATCGAGATTTATGCATCACCTCGGTGTATTAATTGTATATGATTGGTTATGGCTATATAAATCTATTGCAGCTTGTGCGAGTTATGATTATCGTCGAGTGGGAGAATGTTATATTAATTTATTAATCTATGGACTAAGCACTAATCATATTACAATTTTTAATTGTGATTTTGCTAAGTCATTTATGGAATGGTTTAATATTAACTAGCTATGAGTCCATGGTTCCTATCTTCTCATTTGCTGGTAAGCTCATTGAATTTAAAGCCCGATTGTTTTCTTGTACTCTATATATGAGTAAATAGAGTCTTAGAATTTTACAATGGTTTGGTAGGAACACACTTTGGGAAAGCGAAGATCCATCTTCAGCCTATCCATTTTTTGATTTCGTCTCTTGCATATTTGGGAGACTAATGGCAGCCAATAATTCTAGATCCATGCATGTATGTTATCTACCTAGTACGAATCGATATGCTTCATTGTTTCAATAAAGTTATTATTTTGTAATGTATTTTTTGGTTCATTTGATTATTGATCAATTGTATGGAGTAGTTGGTGCAATCTGAGTCTGGGTCCCCGGTCATAGATACTTTGAAAAGAAAGATTGAGGCTCTGACGGTTTTGAGACATATGATTTCATTAGGAATGACTCATTTCTTTGGAAATGAGTTTTAATCAACAAGAAAAATAAAAATGTCGTCACGATTAGGAAAAAGAAACAAAATAGCCGAAATGAAGTCTCACTGCATTTCCTTTTGAAAGATATAGAAAACAAACAATAAAATGAATCGAAAATCACGGAATAATGAATGAAAACATTAAAATAATCAGAATTGAAAGCTGAAACTCAATTCTTTTAGAATAAGAAACTCATTGTCAAGTAGAAGCGTTAGGAAGTGAGTCGGAGAGGCAAATAACCCTAAGAAATTTCTGATTAGTGTAACTGAACATTGTAAATTAACATTTCTTTTATATAAAAACTAAAGCGAAAGAAAGACCTATGAAACTGGGGGCGCGAGAATAATGGGACGGGGTTTCATAACTACTTTGGTAGACAAGTTCTCGGAGTTCATCCCCTAAGATTTTACGATTAAATGTAATAGAACATCCATAAAAGAACATTTCTTCCGAATAAGAAACGCGGCAAATACTCACGGATGAGAAGCGAAAGGGAGTGGGCTGCCTCTTTCCAAAACTTCTTAGGGAGAAGACAAGAAGTCCCCCTAGAAGAACTCGCTAGGAGAAAACGGGTTGCTGCGAAAAAATTGATTCTGACTTGAAATGGTTGAGATGGATGATTAATGCTTATAGCTTGCTTGCCAAAGGGACCACACGAGCGTACGGCCGTCAGATCTGGAGGTCTCAATGAATCTTCGATTCGGGAGGAGGTGTTCGTGAATCTTGATGCATAGTTTTTATGTAAAATAGTGAAGATATTTTGTAAAAGTTAGCTAGGGAGATACACATATCTTGTCCGACCAGGTCATGTGAGGCGGGCTAGGTCCAGCACGTGCGGGCCTAATGGGTCAACGTGCGGGTAGGTGCGGGCGTATAGCCACTTAAAGGGGCTAGGATGAGGCTGTCAGATTTAGCCATCACTCAGTGTATTAATTGTATATGATTGGTTATGGCTATATAAATCTATTATGAAAGCTTACTCCCGAGTTATGATTAGTAGCCGTCCAGTGGGAGATATTATATTAATTTATTAATCTATGGACTAAGCATAATCATATTACAATTTTTATTGTGATTTGCTAAGTCTCATTTATGGGATAGTTTAGTAACAACTAGCTATGAGTCTTAGTTTATATCTTCTCATTTGCTTTGGTAAGCTCACATTGGACTAAAAATGATTGTTTTCTTGTGCTCTATATATATGAGTAAAATGAGTGTGGGGTACACAGTAGTTTGGTAGAACACTTGCAAGAGCGAAAGATCCATCTTCAACCCCTATCCATTTTTTGATTTCGTCTCTTGCATATTTGGGGAGACTAATGGCGACCCGATAATTCTAGATCCATGCATGTATGTTGCTCCACCTGATACGAATCGAATATATTCATTGTTTCCAATAAAGTTGTTATTTTGTGTATTTTTTGGGTTCATTTGATTATTAGATCAAAATTGTATGGAGTAGTTGGTGCAATGCAGTGCAGGTCCCCGGTCACTTAGATACTTTGAAAAGAAAGATTGAGGAATCTGACGGTTTGAGACATATGTTTCATTGGAATGACTCATTTCTTTGAAATGAGTTTTAAATCAACAAGAAAAATAAAAATCTGAGTCAAAATTAGGGAAAAAGAAACAAAATAACCAGTGATCTCTTCCATTCTTTGAAAGATAGAAAACAAACAATAAAATGAATCCAGAAAGTCTGGAGATAATGAATGAAAACATTTAAAATAATCCCAAATTCAAACTGAAACTCAATTCTTTTAGAGAATAAGAAACTCATTGTCAAGTAGAAACGACGTTCGGAAGTCATCGAAGTAAGTAAACTAAATTTACGATTAAGTGTATGAACATTGTAAATTAACATTTCTTTTATACAAAAACTAAAAGAAAGAAAGACCTATTAAACTCGAGAGATGGGCGAGAATAATAATGGGTGGGGTTCATAACTCGGAATTAGACAAGTTCTCGAGTTCATCCCTAAGTTTTCGATTAAATGTAATAGAACATCGAGTAAATAGACATTTCTGCTCAAATAGAAACCGCAACAAATACTCACGAGATGACGAAGGGGTGGAGCTCTTTTGAAACTTCTTGGGAGAAGACGAAAGTCCACTGAAGAACTGCCGCCGGAGAAGGCGGTTACTCACCAAGAAAAAATTGATTCGGCTAAAATGGTTGAGAGATGGGATGATTAATGCTTATAGCTTGCTTATAAAAGGGACGCCTGACCAGCTCTCAATGTCGTCCAGATGGAGGTCTCGATAGATCTTCGATTCGGGAGAGATATTACGTGAATTTTGATGCATAACCAGTTTTTTATGTAAAATAATTAAGAAGATATTTGTAAAAAAATTAAACTAGGGAGTACACATATACTTGTCTTGAGTCATGTCGGGGCCGCGGCTCGGTCTTCAGCTTTGTGCGGGCCTAATGGGTCAACGTGCGGGGGTGGAGTGCAGGGCGTCTTAGCCCAACTAAAAGGGGCCCAGTGGGCTTGTCAAGATTTATGCATCCTCTGGTGTATTGGTGGCGCTATGATTAGTTATGGCTATATAAATCTATTGTGAAAGCATGAGTTATGATTATGTCGTCCAAGTGGGAGAATGTTATATTAATTTATTAATCTATGGACTAAGCATAATCATATTACAATTTTAATTGTGATTTTGCTAAGTCATTTATGGGATGGTTTAATATTAACTAGCTATGAGTCCATGGTTCTATCTTCTCATTTGCTTTGGTAAGCTCATTGGACTAAAGCCCAATTGTTTTTTATTGCTCTATATATATGAGTAAATAGAAGTCTTAGAGATTTTTACAATGGTTTGGTAGAACACACTTTGGGGGAAGCGAAAGATCAAGCCTTGACCCATCATTTTTGATTTCGTCTCTTGCATATTTGGGAGACTAATGGCAGCCAATAATTCTAGATCCATGCATGTATGTTATCTACCTAGTACGAATCGATATGCTTCATTGTTTCAATAAAGTTATTATTTTGTAATGTATTTTTTGGTTCATTTGATTATTGATCAATTGTATGGAGTAGTTGGTCTGTCTGGTGCAGGTCCTGTCATAGATCGCTGAAAAGAAAGGTGAGGAATCTGACGGTTTTAGGACATATGATTTCATTGGAATGACTCATTTCTTTGGAAATGAGTTTTAATCAACAAGAGAAATAAAAATCGTCGAATTAGGAAAAGAAAAAAATAGCGAGAAATGAAGTCTCGAGCTCCATTTCTTTGAAGATATAGAAAACAAGCAGTAAAATGAATCCAAGAAAAATCCCACTGGAATAATGAATGAAAACATTTTAATTAATCAAATTCAAACTGAAACTCAATTCTTTTAGAGAATAAGAAACTCATTGTCAAGTAGAAACGACGTTCAGAAGTCGTCGGAGAAGACAAGTAAACCTAAGAAATTTCTGATTAAGTGTAACAGAACATTGTAAATTAACATTTCTTTTATATAAAAACTAAAGCGAAAGAAGACCTATGAAACTGAGAGATGGCTTGAGAATAATAATGGGGCAGGAGTTCTTAACTCGCCAAAGTAGACAAGTTCTCGAGTTCATCCCCTAAAGATTTTTGATTAAAATGTAATAGAACATCCATAAATGAACATTTCTTTGAATAAGAAACCCATGACAAATACTCACGGATGAGTAGAAAGTGGGCACCTCTTTCAAAACTTCTTAGGAGAAGACAAAGAAGTCCCCCTAAGAAAGAACTCGCCCGGAGAAGACAGTTACTCACCAAGAAAAAATTGATTTACGGCTTCAAAATAGTTGAGAGATGGGATGATTAATGCTTATAGCTTGCTTATAAAGGGACCGCACAGGCAGCTCTCAATCGTCCGATGGAGGTCTCAATGAATCTTCGATTCAGGAGAGGTGTTCGTGAATCTTGATGCATAGTTTTTATGTAAAATAATTAAGAAGATATTTTGTAAAAAAATTAAACTAGGGAGGGTACACATATACTTGTCCAACAGGTCATGTCGGGCAGGCTCGGTCCAACTTTTTGCGGGCTTAATGGGTCAACGTGCAAGGCCGTGCAGGGCCGTGCTGGCCCACTTAAAAAAGGGGCCAAGATGAGCTTCATCAAGATTTATGCATCCTCCCAGTGTATTAATTGTATATGATTGGTTATGACTATATAAATCTATTATGAAAGCATCTGAGTTATGATTATGTCGTCCAGTGGGAGAATGTTATATTAATTTATTAATCTATGGACTAAGCATAATCATATTACAATTTTACAATTGTGATTTTGCTAAGTCATTTATGGGATGGTTTAATATTAACTAGCTATGAGTCCATGGTTCTATCTTCTCATTTGCTTTGGTAAGCTCATTTAATTTAAAGTAGTGTTTTCTTGTGCTCTATATATGAGTAAATAGAGTCTTAGAGATTTTACAATGGTTTGGTACAGAACACCTTTGGGGGGAAAGCGAAAGATCCATCTTCAACCCTATATTTTTTGATTTCGTCTCTTGCATATTTGGGAGCTAATGGCGGTCTGATAATTCTAGATCCCATGCATGTATGTTATCTCACCTGAATGCGAATTGATGATTTGCTTCATGTTTCCAATAAAGTTATTATTTTGTAATGTATTTTTTTGGTTCATTTGATTATTGTCAATTGTATGGAGTAGTTGGTGCAATGCGAAAGTGCGGGTCCCGGTCATAGATACTTTGAAAACAAGATTGAGAGAATCACAGTGGTTTTGAGACATATGTTTCGTGGAATGACTCATTTGCTGGAAATGAGTTTTAATCAACAAGAAAATAAAAATCGTCGAATTAGGAAAAGAAACAAAATAGCCGAAATGAAGTCTCACTCCCATTTCTTTGAAAGATATAGAAAACAAATGATAAAATGAATCGAAAATCCTGGAATAATGAATAGAAAACATTTAAATTAATCAAATTCAAAGTGAAGCTCAATTCTTTTAGAGAATAAGAAGCTCATTGTCAGAAGTAAGAAGCAGCGTTCGAAGTCGTCGGAAGACAAGTAAACCTAAGAAATTTACGATTAAGTGTAGCAGAACATTGTAAATTAACATTTCTTTTTATATAAAAACTAAAGCGAAAGAAAAGACCTATGAAACTCGAGAGATGAAAGCGGAGGAATAATAATGGGGCCCGGGCTTCATAACTCGCTCGAGTAGACAAGTTCTGGGTTCATCCCCTAAGATTTTTACGATTAAATGTAATAGAACATCCATAAATGAACATTTCTTTGGAATAAAGCTATGACAAATCCTCACGGATGAGCGAAGGGAGTGGGCACCTCTTTCCAAAACTTACCGGAGGAAGGTAGTCCCCTAAGAAGAACTCTTGGAGAAGACGGTTACTCACGAAAAAATTGATTCTGACTTCAAAATAGTTTGAGAGATGGGATGATTAATGCTTATAGCTTGCTTATAAAGGGGCCATACAGGCGGCTCTCAATCGTGGAGTGGAGGTCAATGAATCTTCGATTCAGGAGAGGTGTTCGTGAATTTTGATGCATAGTTTTTATGTAAAATAATTAAGAAGATATTTTGTAAAAAAATTAAACTAGGGAGGGTACACATATACTTGTGCAACAGGTCATGTCGGGCAGGCTCGGTCCAACTTTTTGCGGGCTTAATGGGTCAACGTGCAGGGGCCGTGCCAGGCCGTGCTAGCCCACTTAAAAAAGGGGCCAAGATGAGCTTCATCAAGATTTATGCATCCTCCCAGTGTATTAATTGTATATGATTGGTTATGCCTATATAAATCTATTATGAAAGCATCTGAGTTATGATTATGTCGTCCAAGTGGGAGAATGTTATATTAATTTATTAATCTATGGACTAAGCATCATCATATTACAATTTTAATTGTGATTTTGCTAAGTCATTTATGGGATGGTTTAATATTAACTAGCTATGAGTCCATGGTTATCTTCTCATTTGCTTTGGTAAGCTCATTGGAATTTAAAGCCCGATTGTTTTCTTATTACTTTCTATATATATGAGTAAAACAGAGTCTTAGAATTTTGATGGTTTGGTAGAACACACTTTGGGAAAGCGAAGATCCATCTTCAACCCTATCATTTTTGATTTCGTCTCTTTTGCATGTTATTTGGGAGACTAATGGCGACCCGATAATTCTAGATCCATGCATGTATGTTGCTCTGGAAATGCGAATCGATATGCTTCGTTGTTTGTCAGTATTATTTTGTAATGTATTTTTTGGTTCATTTTGATTGATCAATTGTATGGAGTAGTTGGTGCAATCACGGTGCGGGTCCCAGGTCATAGATACTTTGAAAGAAGATTGAGAATACGACGGTTTGAGACATATGATTTCATTGGAATGACTCATTTCTTTGAAATGAGTTTTAATCAACTCTGAAAAATAAAAATCGTCGAATTCGAGGAAAAAGAAACAAAATAACCGAAATGAAGTCACTCCATTTCTTTGAAAGATATAGAAAACAAACAATAAAATGAATCGAAAATCCTGGAATAATGAATGAAAACATTTAAAATAATCAGAATTGACTGAAACTCAATTCTTTTAGAATAAACTCATTGTCAAGTAGAAACGACGTTCAGAAGTCGTCGGAGGAAGACAAGTAAACCTAGAAATTTACGATTTAAATAATAACGGAACATTGTAAATTAACATTTCTTTTATAGAAAAACTAAAAGCGAAGAAAGACCCTGTAAACTCGAGATGAAGCTTGAGAATAATAATGGGGCGAGGGTTCATAACTCGCCGGAGTAGACAAGTTCGAGTTCATCCCTAAGATTTTTACGATTAAATGTAATAGAACATCCATAAATAAACATTTCTTTCAAATAAGAAACCCATGACAAATACTCACCGAGATGAAGCGAAAGGAGTGGGCACCTCTTTCAAAACTTCTTGGGAGAAATGAGAAGTCCCCTAAGAAAGAACTAGCCCGGAAGACAGGTTACTCACGAAGAAAAAATTGATTTACGGCTTCAAAATAGTTGAGAGATGGGATGATTAATGCTTATAGCTTTATAAAGGCCATACGAGACGACTCTCAATCGTCAGATGGAGGTCTCAATGAATCTTCGATTCGAGGAGGTTCGTGAATCACTGATGCATAGTTTTATGTAAAATAATTAAGAAGATATTTCGTAAAAAAATTAAACTAGGGAGGGTACACATATACTTGTCCAACAGGTCATGTCGGGCAGGCTCGGTCCAACTTTTTGCGGGCTTAATGGGTCAACGTGCAGGGCCGTGCAAGGCCGTGCTAGCCCACTTAAAAAAGGGGCCAAGATGAGCTTCATCAAGATTTATGCATCCTCCCAGTGTATTAATTGTATATGATTGGTTATGACTATATAAATCTATTATGAAAGCATCTGAGTTATGATTATGTAGTCAGTGGGAGAATATTTATATTAATTTATTGAAATATGGACTAAGCATAATCATATTACAATTTTAATTATTGATTTTTGCTAAGTCATTTATGGGATGGTTTAATATTAACTAGCTGAGTCCATGGTTCTATCTCATTTTGCTTTGTTAAGCTCATTGGACTAAAGCCCGATTGTTTTCTTATTGCTCGATATATATGAGTAAATAGAGTCTTAGAATTTTACAATGGTTTGGTAGAACACACTTTGGGGGAAAACGAAAGATCCATCTTCAACCCTATCATTTTTTTGATTTCGTCTCTTGCATATTTGGGAGACTAATGACAGTCAATAATTCTAGATCCATGCATGTATGTTATCTACCTAGTACGAATCGATATGCTTCATTGTTTCAATAAAGTTATTATTTTGTAATGTATTTTTTGGTTCATTTGATTATTGATCAATTGTATGGAGTAGTTGGTGCAATCGAGTGGGTCCCGGTCATAGATGCTGAAAAGAAAGATTGAGGAATACGACGGTTTGAGACATATGATTTCATTGGAATGACTCATTTCTTTGGAAATGAGTTTTAATCAACAAGAAAAATAAAAATCGTCAGAATTAGGGAAAAAGAAACAAAATAACCGAAATGAAGTCTCACTCCATTTCTTTGAAAGATATAGAAAACAAACAATAAAATGAATCCAAGAAAATCCCTGGAATAATGAATGAAAACATTTAAATTAATCCGAATTCAAACTGAAACTCAATTCTTTTAGAATAAAACTCATTGTCAAGTAGAAACGGCGTTCGAAATTGTCGGAGAAGACAAATGAAACCTAAGAAATTTAAGTTAAATTAATAGCAGAACATTGTAAATTAACGACAACATATAAAAACTAAAAGCGAAAGAAAAGACCTATGAAACTCGAGAGATGGCAGAATAATAATGGACAGAGTTCTCTTCGCCCGAGTAGACATTCTCGAGTTCATCCTAGTTTTACGATTAAATGTAATAGAACATCCATAAATGAACATTTCTTTCAAATAAGAAACCCATGACAAATACTCACGAGATGAAGGCGAGAAGGGAGTACAGGCACCTCTTTGAAAACTGGGAGAGACAAGAGAGTCCCCCTAAGAAAGAACTACTTAGGAGAGACGGTTACTCTACTAAGAAAATTGATTTCTGGCTTCAAAATAGTTGAGAGATGGATGATTAATGCTTATAGCTTGCTTATAAAGGGGCCTTACAGGCGAAACTCTCAATCGTCGATGGGGTCTCAATGAATCTTCGATTAGGAGGTTTAAGTGAATCTTGATGTATAGTTTTTTATGTAAAATAATTAAGAAGATATTTTGTAAAAAAATTAAACTAGGGAGGGTACACATATACTTGTCCAAGAGGTCATGTCGGGCAGGCTCGGTCCAACTTTTTGCGGGCTTAATGGGTCAACGTGCGGTAGGTGCAAGTAGTGCTAGCCCACTTAAAAAGGGCGAGATGAGCTTCATCGAGATTTATGCATCTCCAGTGTATTAATTATTATATGATTGGTTATGACTATATAAATCTATTATGAAAGCATCTGAGTTATGATTATGTCGTCCAAGTGGGAGAATGTTATATTAATTTATTAATCTATGGACTAAGCATAATCATATTACAATTTTAATTGTGATTTTGCTAAGTCATTTATGGGATGGTTTAATATTAACTAGCTATGAGTCCATGGTTCTATCTTCTCATTTGCTTTGGTAAGCCCATTGGACTAAAGCCCAGTGTTTTCTTGTGCTCTATATATATGAGTAAATAGAGTCTTAGAATTTTACAATGGTTTGGTAGAACACACTTTGGGGGAAAAGCGAAGATCCATACTTGACCCTATCATTTTTTTGATTTCGTCTCTTGCATATTTGGGAGACTAATGGCAGCCAATAATTCTAGATCCATGCATGTATGTTATCTACCTGAATCACTGAATCGATATGCTTCATTGTTTTCCAATAAAGTTATTATTTTGTAATGTATTTTTGGTTCGTTTGATTATTGATCAATTGTATGGAGTAGTTGGTGCAATGCGAGTGCGGGTCCCGGTCATAGATACTTTGAAAGAAAGATTGAGGAATACGGTTTGAGACATAGTTTCATTGGAATGACTCATTTCTTTGAAAATGAGTTTTAATCAACAAGAGAAAAATAAAATGTCATTCGGAATTAGGGAAAAAGAAACAAAATATAAATGAAGTCTCACTCCCATTTCTTTTGAAAGATATAGAAACAAACAATAAAATAGATCAGAAAATCCACCTGGAATAATGAATGAAAACATTTAAATAGTAAAATTGGCCCCGAAACTCAATTCTTTTAGAATAAAACTCATTGTCAAGTAGAAACGACGTTCAGAAGTCGTCGGAGAAGACAAGTAAACCTAAGAAATTTCTGATTAAGTGTAATTGTTGTAAATTAACATTTCTTCTATAAAAACTAAAAGCGAAAGAAAGACCTATGAAACTCGGAGATGAAGCGGGAATAATAATGGGACGGGGTTCATAACTACTTTGAGTAGATAAGTTCTCGGGTTAAATCCCCTAAGATTTTTCGATTAAATGTAATAGAACATCCATAAATGAACATTTCTTTCAAATAAGAAACATAACACAAATACTCACGGATGAGCGAGAAAGGAGTGGGCACCTCTTTCAAAACTTGCTAGGAAGACAAGAAGTCCCCCCTAAGAAAGAACTCGCGGAGAGAACTGATTTACTCACGAAAAAAATTGATTCTGACTTCAAAATAGTTGAGAGATGGGATGAATTAATGCTTATAAGCTTGCTTATAAAGGACCACACGAGCAGCTCTCAGGTCAGATGGAGGTCTCAATGAATCTTCGATTCGGGAGAGGTGAATCTTGATGCATAGTTTTTATGTAAAATAATTAGAAGATATTTTGTAAAAAAGTGAAAACTAGGAGGGTACATATATACTTGTCCAACGAGTCATCATTTAGTGATGAATAACTTTGTGCGGAACTTTAATGGGTCAACGTCTTGGGCGTGAGCAGTCTTAGCCCACTTAAAGGGAGCTAAGATGAGCTTCATCAAGATTTATGCATCCTCGGTATATTAATTGTATGATTGGTTATGAAATTTATAAAAATCTATTATGAAAGCATCTGAGTTATGATTATGTCGTCCAAGTGGGAGAATGTTATATTAATTTATTAATCTATGGACTAAGCATAATCATATTACAATTTTAATTGTGATTTTGCTAAGTCATTTATGGGATGGTTTAATATTAACTAGCTATGAGTCCATGGTTCTATCTTCTCATTTTGCTTTAGTGATAAGCTCATTGGACTAAAACCCAATTGTTTTCTTGTGCTCTATATGTAAGAGTAAATAGAGTCTTAGAATTTTACAATGGTTTGGTAGAACACACTTTGGGGGAAAACGAAAGATCCATCTTCAACCCTATCATTTTTTTGATTTCGTCTCTTGAATATTTGGGAGACTAATGGCAACCAATAATTCTAGATCCATGCATGTATGTTATCTACCTGATGCGAATCGATAGCTTCATTGTTTCAATAAAGTTATTAGTATTTTGTATTGTATTTTTTGGTTCATTTGATTATTGATCAATTGTATGGAGTAGTTGGTGCAATCGATCGGGTCCCAGGTCATAGATACTTTGAAAGAAAGATTGAATCTGACGGTTTTAGGACATATGATTTCGTTGGAATGACTCATTTCTTTGAAAATGAGTTTTAATCAACAAGAAAAATAAAAATCGTCAGAATTAGGGAAAAAGAAACAAAAAAACCAAAATGAAGTCTCACTCCATTTCTTTGAAAGATACAGAAAACAAACAATAAAAAATGAATCGAAAAATCCTGGAATAATGAATGAAAACATTTACAAAATAATCAGAATTAGGCGAAACTCAATTCTTTTAGAATAAAACTCATTGTCAAGTAGAAGCACGGCGTTCGAGAGTCGTCGGAAGACAAACAAACCTAAGAAATTTAGGTTAAGTGTAACGAGGAACATTGTAAATTAAACTCTTTTATATAAAAACTAAAAGCGAAAGAAAAGACCCTGAAACTGAGAGATGAAGCGAGGAATAATAATGGGACGGGGTTCATAACTTCTTTGAGTAGACAAGTTCAGTTCATCCCTAAGATTTTCTGATTAAATGTAATAGAACATCCATAAAGAGACATTTCTTTCAAATAAAAGCATAGTAAATACTCACGGATGAGCGAGAAGGAGTGGGCACCTCTTTTCAAAACTTGGGAGGAAGACGAGAAGTCCCCTAGAAGAACTCGCTTAGGAGAAGGCAGGTTACTCACCCAAGAAAAATTGATTCTGACTTCAAAATAGTTGAGATGGGATGATTAATGCTTGTAAGCTTGCTTATAAAGGGACCACACAGGCGGCTCTCGGCCAGGTCGAATCGGTCTCGATAGATGTTCGATTCGGGAGAGGTGTTCGTGAATCTTGATGCATAGTTTTATGTAAAGTAATTAAGAAGATATTTTGTAAAGAATTAAACTAGGGAGGGTACACATATACTTGTCCCTTGGTCATGTCGGGCAGGCTCGGTCCAACTTTGTGCGGGCCTAATGGGTCAAATACCGGGGCTGGAGTGCAGGCCGTCTTCAGCCAGCAAAAAGAGAATTTAAGATGAGCTTCATCCAAGATTTATGCATCCTCGGTGTATTAATTGTATATGATTGGTTATGGCTATATAATGGAAGACTGAAGTATGATTATATGTCAGCCCAAGCTGAGAATGTTATATTAATTTATTAATCTAGCCAAGATTAGCATAATCATATTGTTAAATTTTTATTGTGATTTTGTCACCATTTATGGTTTAATATTAAATCGAAGCTATGAGTCCATGGCTATATTTCATTTGCTTTGTGTCATTGGACTGTGAGTCTAACGTTTTCTCTGGGTTTATATATGAGCAAACAGTCTTAGAATCCTTTTGGTAAATTGTCAGAATAATAATTTAAAACGAAAGATCCATCTTCAACCTTATCATTTTTTGATCACTAAGATATTCTGGGAGACTAATATAAACAATAACGGATCCAAAGTGGTATGTATGTTATTCAACAGTACGATCTATATGTTTATCGTTTCAATAAAGTTATTATTGTATATAATGTATTTTTCGTTCATTTGATTATTGATCAATTAAAATGAGAAGGTAATCCGAGTCCTGGGTCCCCCTAGCCATGATACTTTAAAGAGATTTGAGAATGAATAAGCGAGACATATGATTTATTGGAATGACCCAGCTTTTGGAAATGAGTTTTAATCAACAAGAAAATAAAATCACAAAATTAGGGAAAAGAAACAGGCCAAACTAAATGAAGTCTCCACCATTTCTGAAAGATATAGAAACAAACAATAAAATGGAATCTAAGAAAATCTCCCGGAATAAATGAATGAAACATTTAAAATAATCCGAATTCAAACTGAAACTCCAATTCTTGCAGTGAATAAGAAACCATTGTCAAGTGAGAAACGACGCTCAAGTCATCTAGAGAAGACAGAACTGCAGAATTTCATTATGTAATGTAACATTGTAAATTAACATTTCTTTATACAAACTAAAAAGCTAAAGAAAGACCCATAAACAGATGAAATGTAATAATAATGGGATCAGTTCATAACTCCACTGAGTAGACAAGTTCTCAAAACGTCCCTCAAGATTTTTCTCTGATTAATGTAATAGAACATCGATAAATGAAGACATTCTTTCCAATAAGAAACTGAACAAATTAAGGGGATGGTTAGAAAGTGAGGCAAATTCTTTCAAAACTTGCCGAGAAGACAAGAAGTCCCCTAAGAAAGAAACCTCATTCAAGACAAAGCATCACCAAGAAAACTGATTTAATAAGCCAAAATAGCTGAATGGATGATTAATGTGTTACAGCCTCATATAAAGGACCGCATTGTGCAATTTCCAAACCGATGAGGTCCTAATGAATCTTCAGATTCATAGAGGCAATGTGAATTTGACACACAGCTTTTATGTAACACCAAGAAGATATTTCGTAAAAAAATTAAACTAGGAGGAATATATTTGTCCAACAACGTAGGGCCTATGTCGCAAAGTTCTGCATTCAACTTTGTATGCCAATGGTCGAATCAGAATGTGTATTGACGTAAGTAGCCCACTAAAAAGGCCAAGATGGAGTCACCAAGATTTATGCATCCTCCCAAAGGTATTAATTGTATATGATCAAGTTAAGGCTTAGCAAATTTGCCATGAAAGCATCCGAGTTATGATTATGTCTATGGAGTAATGCTATATTAATTTCTTTGTTAATTATATGTGACTGCTACAATTTATACATAATTTAACAGGATTTTGCTAAGTCATTTATGGGCGGTTTAATATTAACTAGCTACGTAGTCCATGGTTCTATTTTCTCTCATTCGCTTAGAAGCTCACTGGACTTAAAGCCTGTCTGTTTTCTTGTAGCCTATATATGAGTAAATAGAGTCTATAGAATCCTTAAGCAATGGCTTGTAGAACACACTTTGGGGAAACTAAAAGATCCATTCTCAACTATCATTTTTGATTTCGTCTTTCAGATATTTGGGAGACCAATGGCAACACTCCCAGATCCATGCATGAAGGCATCTACCTAGTAATGAATCAGATATGCTTCATTGTTTCAATAAAGTTATTATTTTGTAATGTATTTTGGTTCATTTTGATTATTGATCAATCAGTATGAGTAGTTGGTGCAATCCAGTCTGGGTCCCTCACATAGATACTTAAAGAAAGATTGAGGAATACTACTAGCTGAGACATGATTTTATTTGAATGATCATTTTTGAGAAACAGTTGAATTCAAGAAAATAAAATCGCCAGACTAGGAAAAAGAAAAATAACCAATGAAGTCTCACCCATTTCTTTGAAAGATAGAAATGTAAAACAATAAATGAATCAAGAAAATCCCCGAATAATGAAATGAAACATTTAAATTAATCCCAATTCAAATCAAACTCAAATTCTTTTAGAGAATGAAACTCATTGTCAAGTAGAAACGATCGCCTTCTAAGTCGCTCTCTGAGAAGACAGCAAACCTAAGAATTTCCATTAAGTGTAAATGTAATACTGTAAATTAACATTTTTATAAAACCAAAAAGCAAAGAAAGACTATGAACCTGTAGAGTTATAATAATAATGGATTTGGTCCATAATTTCACAAAGTAGACAAGTTCTCGTGTTCATCCTCTAAGATTTTTCGATTAAATGTAATGAGATATCCAGAATGAACATTTCTTTCTTCAAATAAGAAACTCACAACAAATACCGCTGTATGAGTAGAAGCGTGAGTGCACCTCTTTCAAACTACCTGAGAAAGACAAGAAGTCTCCCCAGAAAGAACTCAGCCGAGAAGACAAATACTCACCAAGAAAAATTGATTTACCGCTCAAAATATAGATGCAATATTGATTTCAATGCCATAGCTGTTTATAAAGGAATCTGACAGCAAACAATCAGTTCGATGGAGGTTCAAGAATTCGATTCGTGAGAGGTGTTCATAGAATCTTGGTGGTAGTTTTTATGTAAATAATTAAGAAGACATTTTGTAAAAAATTAAATTAGAGGGTACACATATAATGTCCAACAAATGTCAAAGGTGCTCCGCCCAATCTCTTTGCTGCTTACGGGTCAACGGTAATGCAAGGCTGCAGTAAGGTCAATAGTCACTTTAAAGCAAGATGAGCTTAATAAGATTTATGCATCCTCCCAAAGGTATTAATTGTATATGATCGTTATGACTATATAAATCTATTATGAGCATCTGAGTTATGATTATGTCAGCCTGGCGGAGAATGTTATATTAATTGAGTTAATCATGACTAAGATAATCATATTGAATGACCAGATTTGAAGTAAGTCATTATGGGATGTTTAATATTAATTAATACAGTCCATGGTCTCATCTTCTTCAGTTTGCTTTTGTAAGTCTACTGATCGGAAGCCCAATTGGGTTTTCAGGTCAGATATATGAGTAAATAGAGTCTTAGAATTTACAATGGCTCGTAGAACACACTTGGGGAAAGTCTAAAGATCCATCTTTCTCAACCCTATCATTTTGGATTGTTTCGATATTGGGAGACTAATATACTTACAGCTCCTAGATCCATGCATGTATGTTATCTACCTAGTAATAATGATTTGCCTTCATGGTTTCAATAAAGTTAGTTATTTTGTAATGTCAGGTATTTTGGTTCATTCATTATCGATCAACTGTAAGTGAGAAGCGGTAATCTGAAACCGGTCCTCTTATTGGGATACTTCAAACAAAGACTATGAATTACTGACTATTGGTATATGATTTCATTGAATGACTCATTTTCTTGGAAATGAGTTTTAATCAACAAGCAGAAATAAAATCGAATTAGGAAAAAGAAAGAAAATAATCGAAATGAAGTCTCACCATTTTTCAAAGATATAGAGCAAACAACAATAAAATGAATCCAAGAAATCCTCGAATAATGAATGAAAACATTTAAATTAATCCGATCTAAACCCGAAACTCAATTCTTTAGAATAAGAAACTACATGGCAGAAACGACGCTCGTAAGTCAATGAGAAGACAAGTAAATCCCAAGAAATTTCTCGATTGGGCGTAAACAGAATATCAGAAATTAACATTTCTTTTATATAAAACTAAAAGTTAAAGAGACACCATAACTTAGATATATTAAGTTAATGGGACGGGCTCATAACTCGCTAGAGTAGATGTTCTGTGTTCATCCCCTAAGATTTTTCATTAAATGTAATAGAACATCCATAAATGAACATTTCTTTTCAAATAAGAAACCAACAATCTCAGATGAGCAGAAATGATGTGGCACCTCTTTCAAAACTTACCAGAAGACAAGAAGTCTCTAAGAAAGAACTCCACCTCTGAGAAGACGCTACTCACCAAGAAAAATTGATTTACTAGCTTTCAAAAATAGTTGAGAGATGGGATGACATTTAATGCTTAGCTATATAAAGGACCAAGATACAAAAAAGCAAGCTTCTCAATCCATCCGATGGAGGTTCTGGGCTCTGAATCTTCTCATCTGTAGAGGTGTCTGGAATTTTATATAGTTTTATGTAAAATAACCAAGAAGATATTTGTAAAAAACAAACTAGAGGTAAGTACATACTTGTAGTAATGTGTCATGCTCTGGGCAAGTTCTTTATCGAACTCTTTATATGCTGATATCAACGCAGGCCGTACAAAGAAGATTAGTCTGATTTAAAAAAAGGGGCCAAGATGAGTCGATCGATTTATAATCCTCCAGTTGTATTAATTGTATATGATTGCTATATCATAACCCACAAGAAAGCATCCGAAATATGATTATGTTTGCGCCCTGGCTGAGAAATGTTATTATATTAATTTATTAATCTGCTGGACTAAGCACTCATTACTAAATTTTTAATTGTGATTTTAAGGTCACGAAGATAGTCGATGCATTAACCAGTCATGAGTCCATGGTTTTACCTTCTCATTTGCTTTGTAAGCCCAATGACTAAAGCCCAAATCGTTTTCAGGCTCTAAGAAGGAGTAAACAGAGTCTTGAATCAAGAAGCAATGGTTCAAAGAAACACACTTTTGGGAAAACGAAAGATCCATCTTCAACCCTATCATTTTTTGATTTATTTCTGAGATACTGGGAGACTAATGGTGCTAACAATTCTAGATCCATGCATGTATGTTATCTAATGAAGAATCGATATGTTTCATTGTTTCATAAAGTTATTTTGTAATGTATTTTTTGGTTCATTTGATTATCGATCAATTGTGATGGAAAGAGCTGGTGCAACTGGTCCAATTCCACAGATAATGAAAAGAAAGATCGAGAAATACTACCTAGTTTGAGACATATGATTTCATTGGAATGACTCATTTCTTTTGAAATGAGTTTTAATCAACAAGAAAAATAAAAATCACGTATTAGGAAAGAAACAGAAATAAATCAAATGAAGTTCTACTCATTTCTTGAAAGACATAGAAAACAAAACACAAAATGAATCCAAGAAATCCTGAATAATGAATGAAAACATTTAAATAATCCGAATTGAAACTCCGAAACTCACCTCGAGAATAAGAATCATTGTTAAGCAGAAACGACACGTCAAGGAATGCTTATAGCATAAGTAAACTTATAAATTTCATTATGTAATGTAACATTGTAAATTAACATTTTTATAGAAATCAAAAAAGTCAAAGAAAGACCTATTAAACCGATGAGCGTAATAATAATGGGACGGGTCTGTAAACTCAGCCGTGAGTATTGTTCTTACAGTCATCCTCTGCAAGATTTTTCCGATTAAAATGCAACAGGAAACATCCATAAGCTAAAAATGATTTTCAAAATAAGAAACCGCAACAAATAATTTGCAGATGAGTGTAGTGAGGGCACTTCTTTCAAAATCACGGAGAAGACAAGAAGAAGTCCCAAGAAAGAACTCACCCAGAAGACAAGCATCAACAAAATAAAAATTGATTTGTTAGCCAAAAGAATGAGAGATGTGGATGATTAATGCTTATAGCTTGTTTATAAAGGACCGCACAGCAGCCTCTAATCGTCCGTTGAGGTCTCAATGAATCTGAGTCCAGAGAGGCTGTGAATCTCGAAGTATGTTTTCTTATCAAAATAATAAGATATTTCAAAATTAAACTAGGGAGGGTACATTATACTTGTCCAACAAAGTCACGCCAAATGTGCTCGGTCCAACTTTTTTATAGTTTAATGGGTCAAAACAGTCATAAGAATGTAGCCCACTTAAAAAGGTGGCTGAGACAGTTTATCAAGATTTATGCATCCTCCTGTATTAATTGTATATGATTGGTTATGGACTATAACTATTATGTTATCCTGAAAGTGATTATGTCGTCCAGTTTTGGAGAATGTTATATTACCTTATTAATCTATGGACTACAGGCAATCATATTACAATTTTTATCGATTTTGCCTTGGCCATTTATGGATGGTTAATATTAAACTAGCTAGTGAGTCCATGGCGATTTTGATGTGTTTGGTAAGCCTATTGGACTAAAGCCCAATTGTTTTCTGCGCTCCAGTATATGAGTAATAGAGTCTTTATAATTTTACAATGGCCTTGGTGAATACAATTTGGGGAAACGAAAGATCCATCTTCAACTTGTATCATTTTTTTTGATTTCAAGCCAGATATCTTCGAGACTAATGGCAGCCCAATACCCTAGTATCCATGTGGTGTTATCTACTCAGTACCTAATCGATTATTCATTGCTCTAATAAAGTTATTACTTTGTAATGTATTTTTGGGTTCATTTGATTATTGATCAATTGTAGTGGAGTAGTTATAACTGAGTCCGGGTCCCCCACACGATACTTTGAAAAGAAAGATTGAGTGAATAATGTACTCAGTATATGATTTATTTAAATGACTCATTTTCTGGGAAATGAGCTTGAATCAACAAGAAAATAAAAATCACAATAAAATTAGGGAAAAGAAATTAAAATAACCGAAATGAAGTCTCATCTATTTCTTTGAAAGATATAGAAACAAACACAAAATGAATCCAAGAAAATCTCGAATAATGAATGAAAACATTTAAAATAATAATCGAATTAAATCGAAACTCAATTCTCTTTTAGAGAATAAGAAACTCACACAAAAAGAGAAACTGACGCCGTAAGTCAGCCTGAGAAGACAAGTAAACCTAAGAAATTCTTCGACATGTAACAGAATACTGTAAATTAAACATTTTATAAGAAAAACAAAAGCAAAGAAAGACCTATTAAACCAGAGATGAATGTAATAATGGGACTGGTTCATAACTCGCCTGAGTAAGACAAGTTCTGTCTGATCCCTACATTTTTCTGACAATGTAATAGAATATCGATAAACGAACATTTCTTTCAAATAAGAAACTTAACAAATACCTCGCTGCATTTGTTAGTGCTGGAGCGGGGCACTTCTTTTCAAATCCCGCTGAGAAGACAAGAAGTCCCCAAGAAAGAACTCGCCCTGAGAAGACAAGCACTACCAAGAAAAATTGATTTGTTTACCAAATAGTTGAGATGGAGGATTAAGTTTTCATAGCTTGCTTATAAAGGACTATAATATCAATCAACATAGATCGTAATATCTTTGATTTAGAGGTTCGGGAATTTTGATGCAGAGTTTAAGGTAAAATAATTAAGAATATTTTAAAAAATTAAACTAGGGAGTGGCAAGACATACTTGTCCAACAGTCATGTTCAAAGCTCGCCCAACTTGAAGCGCCATTGGTCAAACGCAGTGGTCGTGGCAAGGGACAAGTTGCCCAATTAAAAAGGGGCCAGATATCAGATCATGATCCCCGTATTAATTGTGGTATCATGCGGCTTATATAAATCTATTATGAAAGACTGAAAGCTACAGATTATGTCATCTGGGCTGAGAATGTTGTTAATTTATTAACTGTGATGGATCAAGTACAATCATAGTATTACACTTTAATTGTGATTTTGCAAGTGTCATTAAGTGGGATGGTTTAATATTAACAACTAGCTATGAGTCCATGGTTCTATCTTCTCATTTGCTTTGGTAAGCCCATCAGACCTAAACAATTTGCTTTCTCAGGCTCTATATAAGGAGTAAATAGAGAGTCTTAGAATCCTTACAATGGTCTGGGTAGAAACACACTTGGGGAAAACGAAAGATCCACTTCAACCCTATCATTTTTGATTTCGTCTCAGATAGTCTTGGGAGACTAATGGCAATTAACAATTCTAGATCCATGGCGCACATGTTAATACCAGTACTTGACCGATATGCTTCACTGCTCACAGTTAAGGCTTTGTAATGTACTTTGGTCTATTTGATTATTGATCAATCAGATGGAGAAGTTAGTGCACCGAAACCGGTCCCTCCGTCATAGATACTTAAAAGAAAGATCGAGGAATACGGCTTCAAGTCAGACATATGACTGATGAATGACTAGCTTCTTGGAAGAGTTTTAATCATCAGAAAATAAATACCATGTAATTAGGGGAAAAAGAAAATAACAACCAAACAAACTACTTTGGAAAGATATAGAAAACAAAACAACAATAAATGAATCCAAGAAAATCCTCGAATAACAGGGAATTTGAAACATTTAAATTAACCGAATTCAAACTGAAACTCAATTTTAGAGAATAAGAAACTCATTGTCAGGTTAGAAACGACGCTCGTGTCGTCTGAGAAGACAAGAACCCAAGTAAAGTTCTCTCATTATAAACAACACAAAATTAACATTTCTTTATATAAAAACCAAAAGTTTAAGATCCATAGATGAGCAGAATAATATTGACTAGGGGTCTATAACTCACTAAAGTAGACAAGTTCTCGTTCATCCCCTAAGATTTTTCCCGATTAATGGTAATAGAACATCCATAAATGAACATTTTTCAAGTAATAAAAACTGCAACAAATACCACAGAGAGAGAAAGGGAGGCACCTTTCTTTCACAAAACTTACCTGAGAAAAGACAAGAAGTCCCTCACAGTGAACTAGCCTTAGAAAGACACTACTTCTCACCAAGAAAATCTTGATTTCATCGCTTCAAAGACAGATGATGATTAATGCTAGCTTGCTTATAAAGGGACCTACGTGCAAACTAATACCTGAAGGAGGTTCTAAATGAATCTTCGCACCGTAGAGAGGTGTTCGAATCTTGATGCAAAGCCAAGTGTAAAATACTCATAAAGGATATTTTGTAAAAATTAAACCAGGAGGGTATACATACTTGTCCAATTGTGTCGCGTTCTTATGTGTGTGTTTACCCAACTTTTTATGCTTAATGGGTCAACGTAAACAAAGCCGCAGCAAGGTCGTAAGGTCGCAGCCCACTTAAAAAGGGCCAGATGAGCTTCATCAAGATTTATAATCCTCCCGGTATTAATTGTATATGATCATAAAAATTATATAAATCTATTATGAAAGCATCTCGAGTTATGATTATACAGCCTCAAGCTGGAATTATTATATTAATTTATTAATCTATGGACCAAGCATAATCATTGCCAAATTTTAGAATTGTGATTGCTAAGTCATTTATGGGATGGTTTAATAACTAGTGCCACATGAAACCATATGGTTCTATCTTCTCATTTGCTTTGTAAGCCTCTATCGACTAAAGCCCAATTGTTTTCAGGTTTCATAGGTATGAAAAATAGAGTCTTAGAATTTTACAATGGTTGGTAGAACACACTTTGGGGGAAAACGAAGATCCATCTTTCAACCCTATCATTTTTGATTTCATTCTTGCATATTTGGGAGACTCAAGAGTTACAATATCACCCTAGACATCCATGCATGTATGTTATCTACCTGAATAATTGATTTGCTTCATTGTTTCAATAAAGTTATTTTGTAATGTATTTTGTCTATATTTGATTATTGACTCAATAAAGATAGTTGGTAACCTGAGTCCGGGGTCCCCTAAATAGATACTTTGAAACAAAGATCGAGTGAAATTGTTTACCAAGCTTGAGACATATGATTATTTGAATGACTACTTTTCGAAATGAGTTTTAATCAACAAGAAAATAAAATCGCCGAATTAGGAAAAAGAAACAAAATAAACTTTTAAATGAAAGTCCCACTCATTTCCCTTGAAAGACATAGAAAAATAAACAAATAAATGAATCCGGGGAGAAAATCCCTGAATATGAATGGTCATCAAATTAATCCGACCAAACTTCAAACTAATTCTTTTAGAGAATAAGAAATCATTGTCAAGTAGAAACGACGCCTGGGAAAGTCGCTTCTGAGAATATTAAGTAAACCCAAGAAATTTCGATATAGTATTTGTAACATTGTAATTAACATTTCTTTTATATAAAAACGAAAAGCGTAAAGTTAATTCAAGAAACTCAGAGACGAGCGTAATAATAATGGGACGGCCAGAACATGAGTAGACAAAGTTCTTCTCAGTTCATCCCTCAAGATTGATAATGTAACAGAACATCCATAAATTAATATTTTTTCTGTAAATAAGAACCCAGAACAAATCCTCAGCGATGAGCGTAAAGGGATGTGGCACCTCTTTCAAAAATCCTACCTGAGAAACATTAAGTCCCCTAAGAAAGAACCTCCTATAAAGACAGCTACTTTGCACCAAGAAAATTGATTTACGCTTCAAAATAGTTAGAGAGACGGGGATGATTAATGTGCTTATAGCTTCATTATAAAGTGGACCGCGCACGTACTAATCATCCGATGGAGGTCTCAATGAATCTTCGATTCAGTATATGTTCGAATTTGATAGTTAGTTTTTATAAAATAATTAAGAAGATATTTTTGTAAAAAATTAAACTAGGTGGAGTGGTAATAGTTGCTACTTGTAACAGTTTAGTAAGCCCAAAGTAAAAGTTCATCTAAACTTTTGCATTTAATGGGTCAATGGTGGGCCGTAGTTAAAGTCAGTATAGCCCACTTAAAAAGGGGCCAGATGAGCTTCATCAAGATTTATGATCCCAAAGGTATTAATTGTATATGATTGGTTATGCCTATATAAATCTATTATGAAAGCATCTCAATAGTTATGACTACGCCGCCCAAGTTTCGAGAATGTTATATTAATTTCTATTAATCTGTATACTAAGCATCATCATATTACTAATTTTAATTGTTGTGATTTTGCCAAGTCATTTATGTGGGATACTTATCATTAACTAGCCATGAGTCCATGGTTTTATCTTCTATTTGTTTAGGTGTGGGGTTCATCGACTAAAGCCCAATTGTTTTCTTCATGTGGTTCTATATATATGAGTAAATAGTTCAGAATTTAGCAAATGGTTCGGTGTGAACACACTTCTGGGGAAACGAAAAGATCCATCTTTCAACCCTATCATTTTTTTGATTTCAAGCTTTCGTAGATATTTGAGAATTAATATAAACAATAATTCAGATCCATGCATGTATGTTATCTACCTAGTAATAATCCATATGTTTAATTGGGTTCTCAATAAAGGCTATTTCAGAATGTATTTCGTTCATTTGATTACTAATGAACACTGGTAAAGTGGGAGAAGTTGGTGCAATCCGAAACTGGGTCCTGGGCCATAGATATCTTGAAAAGAAAGATTGGAGGAATCACGCGCTTGAGACAGATTTCTTTATTTGAATGACTCATTTCTTTGAATGAGCCTTAATCAACAAGAAAATAAAATCGCCGACTAGGGTATGAAACAAATAACCTAAATGAGCCCCATACCCATTTCCCTTTGAAAGATATAGAAAACAAACAATAAAATGAATCAAAGAAAATCCCCTGAATAATGATACAGAAAAACATTTAAAATAACTAATTTAAATTAAACTAATTTTTGAAGAAGAAACTCATTGTTATCGGCAGAAACGACGCCTAAGTCATTGAGAAGACAAGTAAACCTGGCGAAATTTCAATAAGTGTAACGTAACATTTAAATTAACATTTTTATAGAAAAACTAAAAGCTGCTAAATAAAGACCTATTAAACTCGTAGAGATGAGCAAGACACTAATACTTGGGACGTCTATAACTCCACAGAGCAGACAAGCTCCTCAAAGTTCATCCTAAGATTTTTCTCACATTAAATGTATTAGAACATCCATAACAAACATTTTTCAAATAAGAAACCGTAACAACACTCACGATGAGCGCAAAGGGAGTGCACCTCTTTCAAAACTCGCTAGAAGACAAGAAGTCCCCTAAGAAAGAACCGCCCTGAGAATAAAAAGTACTCAGCTCAAGAAAAATTGATTTACTGCCTAAAAAGAAGAGATGGATGATTAATGCAGCTTTCATATAAAGGACCGACAGCAGCCTCTTGAACTGTCCGATGTGGAGGTCTCCAATGAATCTCATCAGAGAGGTTTTAATCTCTGAAGTGCATAGTTTTTATATGTAAAATAAATTACAAAAAATTAAACTAGGAGGGCACACATATATCATCCAACAGTCATGCCTTCCAAAGCCTCATTCAACTTTATGGGCTTAATGGTCAACGGTGTGGTCAGCAAATGCAATTTCCACTTAAAAGGCAGATGGAGCCATCAGATTTATGTAATCCTCCATATTAGAATTGTATATGATTGTCATGACTACATAACCTATTATGAAAGCATCCGAAGTTATGATTATGTTTCACCATGAGAATGTTGTTATATTAATTTATTAATCTATGACTAAGCATAACTATATTACACAATTTTAATTTCAGGATTTTATAAGTCATTTGCTGGATGGTTTAATATTAACTAGCCATATGAGTCCATGGTTCTATCTTTCTTCCTATTTTGTTTTGTTAAGTTTTCCATGACTAAAGCCCAAATTGTTTTCAGGCTCGATATATAAGGAGTAAATAGAGTCTTAGAATTTACAAATGGCTCAGAATACACTGGGGAAAAACGAAAGATCCAATTCTTCAAACTAGAATATTTTTTTGATTTATTCAAGTATTTGGGACTAATGACAATAATACTCTAGATCCATACATGTAGTATGTTATCACCCATAATTAATGATATAAGCCTATTGTTTCAATAAAGTTATTATTTGTAAATGTATTTTTCGTTCATTTGATTATTGACTAATCAGATGGAGAAGTTAAGTAATCTGTAGTCCGGGTCCCCACATAGATACTTTGAAAGAAAAGGATCGAGGAATACTACTGGCTTGAGGAGATATTTCTGATTAATGACTCATATTTCTTTGGAAATAAGAGTTTAATCAACAAAGAGCAATAAATCAGCTTTAATTAGGAAAAGAAATAAAATAAATCCTAAATGAAGTCTCACTCCATTTCTTGAAAGATAGAAAATAAACAATAAAATGAATAAGGAAAATCCCTGAATAATGAATGAAACATTTAAATTAATCCGATCTAAACTAAACTTAATTTTGTAGAAGAGAAACCCATTATTATGCAGAAAATGACGTCAAGTCGCCTAGAGAATATATGGAACTGTAAGAAATTTCATTATGGTATTAAACATGTAAATTTTCACGATTGCTTCCTTTATATAAACTAAAAAGAAAGAAAGATCTTATGAAACTGGTGATTTGTTAACAAATAATGGGATCGGTCCAGAATCCGCCATGAGTGGGGATAAGTTCTCATGTTCATCCCTAAGATTTTTCTCAATAACAGCAAATAGAACATCCATAAATGAACATTTCTTTCAAAATAAGAAACCAACAAATGCCACTCACGCAGATGAGTTGTAAAGCGGAGTGGCACCTCTTTCAAACTCACGAGAAGACAAATAAAAAACCTCCAAAGGTTAACTCACTGAAGATGTTTATCACCAAGAAAATTGATTTACGCTTCAAATAATTTGGAGGATGGATGATTAATGCTTATACATGGTTTCATAAAGGACCGCACAAAAGGCCTCAACTGTCCGATGGAGGTCTCCAATGAACTGCGATTCGTGAGAGGTTTTCGTGAATCTCATGTATAGTTTTATGTAAAATAATTAAGAAGATATTTTAGTAAAAATTAAACTAGGAGTGGCACACATATACTGTCCAAACGTGTCATGTCTGGCAAAGTCAAATGAACTTTACATGACTGGGTCAATGGTAAAATGTGAAGGGTCAAAGAATATCTAATTCAAAAGGTAAATAGCAAGAATGAGCTTCCATCAAGATTTATGCATCCCAGCAGTATTAATTAGCAGATTGCTATGACTATAAATCTATATTATGAAAGATCCGAGTTAAGTGATTATAGTCGTCTAAGGGAGAATGTTTATATTAATTTGTTAATCAGTGGACTAAAGCATAATCATATTACAATTTTAATTGTGGATTTTGCCAAGTCATTTATGGAATGGTTTAATATTAACTAGTTATGAGTTCATAGTTTTATCTTCTCACTTGCTGAAGCTCCATTGACTAAAAGCCCATAATTGTTTTTTAGTCTATATATATAATAGATTCTTGTAATTTTAGCAATAGTTCGTAGAATACTTCTGGGAAACGAAAGATCCATCTTCTCAACCCGATCCTCCATTTTTGATTTCGTCGTATATTGGGACCAATGGCGCCTAACACTTAGATCCATGGCCATATAAGCATTCACCAGTAATTAATCGATATTATGTCATTGTTTCAATAAAGTTATTATTTTTTAATGTATTTTTGGTTCATTTGATTATTGATCAATCAGAGGGAGTAGTTGGTGCACTGAGTCTGGGTCCCTAGCCATGACATTTGGAAAGAAAGATCGAGGAATGAATACTAGCTTGAGACATATGATTTATTGAATGACTCATTTCTCAAATGAGTTTTTAACCCACAAGAAAATAAAACTGTTAATCAGTGGGAAAAGAAATAAAAATAAATCCTAAATGAAGTCTCACTCATTTCTTTGAAGATATAGAAAACAAACAATAAAATGAATCCACAGCAATCTCTAATGTTAAGAATGAAACATTTCAAATAATCCGAATTCAACTAAAACTCAATTCTTTAGAGAATAAGAAACTCATTTGTTGCAGAAACGACGTTTAAGTCGCTGAGAAGATGTATAAACCTTAGAATTTTCTGAGTTAGTGAAAATAGAACATTGTAAATTAAGATTTTTCATATAAAACCAAAAGCTAAAGAAAGACCTATGAAACTCAGATGAGCAGACAATGGGACTGGTCTATAAACTCGCCCTCAGTAGACAAGTTCTCAAGTTCATCCCCAAGATTTTTCTCATTAAATGTAATAGAACTACAAAATTAGAACATTTCTTTCAAATAAGAAACGTTAAACAAATGAGCTTCTGATAGATGAGCAGAAAGGAGGGAACACCTTTTCAAAACTTGCCGAGAACACAAGAAGTCCCCCAAGAGGAATCCGGCCGTAGAAGACAAGCATTTCACCAAGAACGATCACGCCTTCAAATAGCTGAGACGGATATTTAGTTTTTAGCTTAAGCTGGCAAGGACTACATGCAAGCTTCAACCAGTCTGAATAGGTTCAATGAATCTTCATTCGGGAGTAATGGAATTCCTTTGGCCATAGTTTTATGTAAAACAATTAAGAAGATATTTTGTAAAAAATGAAACTAGGTGAGAAAAATAATAGATTGTCCAACAAATAAGCCAAAGTGTGCTCGGGGTCCAACTTTGTGCTGGGCCTAATACACAACGTGTACGTGTGTTACCGCAAGCAGCCACCTCTGGTAAGTGGCAGATGAGCTTAATTAAGATTTATGCATCCTCCCAAAGGTATTAATTGTATATGATTACATACTATATAAATCTACTATGAAAGATCTGAAATATGATTATGTCAGCCCATGGGGAGAGAGAATAAGTTATATTAATTTATTAATCTATGACTAAGTATTAATCATTACAATTTTAATTAGGATTTTGCTGAGCCATTTATGGATGGTTTAATATTAACTAGCTTACATAGTCCAGTGAAGTTCATCTTTCTGACATTGTTGGTAAGCTATCGATCAAAAGCCCAATATGTTTTCAGGTTCTATATATGAGTAAATAGAGTCTAGAATTTTTTGCAAATGGTTTGTAACACACTGGGGAAAACGAAGATCCATCTTCAACCCTATCATTTTTTTTTTGATTTCCTCGTCTCTTGCACATTTTGGAGACTTACTGGTGTTCAATAATTCTAGATCCATCCATGCATGTTATCTAACAGAAGTACGAATCGATATGTTTCATTGTTTCAACAAAGTTATTATTTTGTAATGTATTTTGGTCTATTTGATTATTGATCAATTGTATGGAGAAGTTGGTAACTGGTCCTGGTCCCTGCATTATAGATACTCTCTTAAAAGAAAGGATTGGTGAACAATGTCTGCCTCAGATATATGATTTCATTTGAATGATCTCATTTCTGAAATGAGTTTGGTCCAACAAGAAAAATAAAATCGCCGAATTAGGAAAAGAATGTAATAACTAAATGAAGTCTCACCCATTCTTCCCTTTCAGTGACATGAAAAAACAAATGGTTTAAAATGAATCCAAGAAAATCCTGAATAATGAATGAAACATTTTAAATGAATCCGAATTCAACCGAAACTCACCTTTTAGAGAATAAGAAACTCAATATCAAGCAGAAACTGATATTCAAGTCGTCAGACATGAAAACCTATGAAATTTCACATTATGGTAATTTGCAGAACATTTAGTAAATTAAATATTTTTTTGCAGAAAACCAAAAGGTAATAGAGAATCTGGTAAACCTGTAGATATTAATAATAATGTGTATCAGTTCATAACTCGCTTCTGAGTAGACAAGTTCCTCAAAAGTTCATCCCCAAGATTTTCTTGACAATGTAATAGAACATCCATAAATGGAACATTTTCTCAAATAAGAAAAACCGCAATGTCTAATCAGATGAGTGTGTGCATAAACCTCTCAAAAACTGCCTGAAGACAAGAAGTCCTCCAAGAGGAACTCAGCCTGAAAGAAAGCATCAACAGAAAAAATTGATTTAACGCCTAGTAAAGTTTAGCTGGTGAGATAGATATTTAATGCTTATAGCTTGCTTATAAAGGGACCGCACAGGCAGCTCTCAATCGTCCGATGGAGGTCTCAAATGTGAATTCATTCAGAGAGGTTTTCTGTGAATCTTGATGCATAGTTTACAAAATAATTAAGAAGATATTTTGTAAAAAATTAAACTAGGAGGGTACACATATATTTATCCACAGTCATGTCCCGTGTGTCACCCAACCCTTAAAGTGCTGAAGGTCAACGTGCAGTGGCTGCAGCAAGCCAGTACAAATTTCACTTAAAAAGTATGTCAAGATGAGCTTCATCGTGATTATGATCCTCCATTGTATTAATTGTATGATTAAGTTATGACCATACAAATCTATTAAGAAAGCATCCGAGTTATGATTATGTCAGCCCAAGTGAGAATGTTATATTAATTTATTAATTGTGATCTGGTTATTAACCATATTTGTTACAATTTTAATTGTGATTTTGCTAAGTCATTTATGATGGTTTATTATTAATCCAGCTTATGAGTCCATGGTCTCTATCTTCCTTATTTATGATAAAGCTTCATCGACCGTCCAAAGCCCCAATTGTTTCCTCAGTGTTCATACATATGAGCAATGTATTTGTGGAACTTTGACAATGGCTGGTAGAACACACTTTGGGGGAAAACGAAGATCCATCTTCTAAACTCCACTATTTTTTTGATTTCTTGCTCCTAGATTCGGGAGACCACCACAAATAATTACTCCTGTAGATCCATTGATAAGAAATATTCCAATCTAGCAATTAACTCCATATATGTCACTGTTTAATAAAGTTACATTTTTGAATGGGCTTTCAGTCTATCAGATTATCTGAATCAATCAGATGGAGCATTGGTGCAATCCGAGTCCCAGTCCCATCATAGATACTTGAAAAAGAAGGTATCTGAGGAACAATTTTACTCGCTTGACATAAGATTTATCGAATTGACTACTTTTGGAAATTGAGTTTTAATCAACAAGAAAATTAAAAATCGTCGTAATTAGGGAAAAAGAAATGAAAATAACCTAAACAGTTCTCCCACCCACTTTTTATGAGAAAACAACAATAAAATGAATCCAAGAAAATCCCCTGAAGAATGTGAGCTCAGAAAAATTTGATTTAAAGAATCCAATCAAACTAGAAACCTAATCTTTTATATAAGAAAACCTTAGTCATCAAGAAACACAGCTTAAGTCGTTTGTAACATAAGTAAACTAAGAAATTTCTGGTCATGCAACAACATTGTAAATTAACATTTCTTTATATAGAAAACTAAAAGCTAAAGAAAGACCTATTAAACTCAGAGATGATGGTTAATACTGGATGGGTCTATAACTCACGAGTAGACAGAGTCTTTAAATCGATCCTCATGATTTTTCTATTTAAATATATTAGAACATCCATAAACAACATTTTTCAAATAAGAAACCACGCAATAATAATTATGAGCAGAAGGGAGGGAATTTCTTTCAAAACTTGCCGAGAAGACAAGAAGTCCCCTAAGAAAGAACTCGGCCTGAGAAGATGGAAGATTTCAATCAAGAAAATTTGATCATCGGCTGCAATAACAGAGATGCTGGATTGACAACGCATATAGCTTGCTTAGATAACCATATCCCACCCATCTGATCTCATACTATCGGTTGAGTCTTATATATATGTAAAATAATTAAGATATTTTGGCAAAAAATTAAACTAGGAGGTACATAATTTGTCCAATTGTGTCATGCCCATGGTGTCATCAAACCTTCTTTACGTTTAATCGGCTCACACTATGTGGTCGCAGTATACGCATAGCCCACTTAAAAAATGAAGATTTAGCTTCCATCAAGATTTATATCCTTCCTTGTAAAGATATTAATTGTACAAAGATTTGAATATGACTATATAAATCTATTATGAAAGCATCCGAAAGTTAAGGATTATGTCAGCCCAAGTGAGAATGTTTAGGCTAATTATTAATCTATGGACTAAGCATAATCATATTACAATCTTTAATTGTTGTGATTTTGCAAAGTCACTGTATGGATGGTTTAATATTACTCAGCTATGAGTTCATGGTCTTATCTTCATTTATTTGGTAAAGCTCATTGGACCAAAGCCTGTTAACTTGTTTTCTGTGCCTGAAGTATATAAACAGCCTCAGAATTTACAATGGCTCAGAACACACTTGGGAAACGTAAAGATCCATCTTCAACCCTATCATTTTTTGATTTCCTCACTTTGCATATCTGACACCTAATGGCAACACAATTCTAGATCCATGCATGTATGTTATCTACCTAGTACGACCTGAGCATGTCAGCTTGCTTCAACAAAGCACATTTTCTGTATTTTTCAACCCATTGATTATATTGACCAATTGTATGAGAGTTACAACTGAGTCCGGTCCCCTCATAGATACTTTGAAAGAAATACTGAGAACATGTACTATTAGTGATATATGATTTCTATTAAATGACTACTTCTTACTGAAATGAGTTTTAATCAACAAAATAAAAATCAGTCGCGAATTGGTGAAAAAGAAACAAATAACCGAATGGAAGTCTTCACCCATTTTGAGAAAGATATAGAAATAAACAATAAAATGAATCCATGAAAATCTGAATAATGAATGAAACATTTAAATTAATCCGAATTCAAAACTTGAAACTGTTAAATTTTTGTTACAAGTAGAAACCATTGAAACAAGAGAGGAAACGACGTCGTAAGTCGTCGAGAAGACAGTAAACCTAAGAAATTTCGATTATAATGTAACATTGTAAATTAACATTTCATATAGAAAACTAAAAAGCTTAAAGAGACTTGAGAATTGTAGATGATCACAATAATGGACCGTGTCTATAACTCACATAGATAGAGTTCTTTATGTGTTCATCCCCAAGATTTTCTCGATTAAATGTAATAGAACATCCAAATGAAGATTTCTTTCAAATAAGAAACTCAAGAGTCAAATACTCATAGATGAGTTAGTAAAGCGGAGGGTAACTCTTTCCAAACGCACCTGAGAAGACAAGAAGTCCCCAAGGAAAGAACCCATTCCAGAAGACAAGCATCAAATTAAGAAAAATTGATTATACGCCTGTAAGATTATGAGATGGATGATTAATGTGCTTATAGCTTGCTTGTTAAAGGACCGCATTGCAGTCTTCATCCCATTCGATGGAGGTATCTCATTAACTTTCGATTCAGAGAGGAACGTGAATCTGATGCGGCAGTTTAAGGTAACAATTGCGCAAAGATATTTTGTAAAAAAATTAAACTAGGAGTGGTACATGTATACTTGTCCAACAGTCATGCTCAAAAGCCTGGTCCAACTTGTGCGTTTAATGTAATAAACGCAGGTGGCTGTAAGTATCGTGCTACCCTGAATACAAAAAGGGGGCCAGATGAGTCAACAAGATTTACATCCCCAGATTATCTGTATATGATCAAGTTATGGCTATATACAAAATCATATTATGTTAATCGGTTATGATTTGCAAGTCGTCCATGTGGAGAGAGAATGTTATATTAATTGATAACTGGCGTGGACCAAGCATCATCACATTACAAATTTAATTAGATTTTCATGTTTCACGTGGGATACGAATATTAACTAGCCATGCAGTCCACGGTTCCTATCTTCATTTGCTGGTAGTCTATCGACTAAAGCCCAATTGTTTTCAGGTTTATATATATAGAGTAAATAGAGAGTCTGTAATTTTACAAACGGTTTGGTAGAACACACTTGGGGGAAAACGAAAAGACCCATCTTCTCTCAACCCTACTACTTTTTGATTTCAGCCTTTATGCCATTTGGGAGACTGTTACAATACATCAGATCCATGCATGTATGTTATCTACCTAGTAACAGAATCAGAGAGGTCATTGTTTCAACAAAGTTATTATTTTGTAATGCATTTTTCGTTCATATCAGACATTGAACAATTGTATATGGTAATCTGTGTGTCTGGTCCCAATAAAGATACTTGAAAGAGTATTGAGGAATAATAATTGGTTTGGTATATATGATTTTATTGAATGACTCATTTCTTTAAATGAGTTTTAATCAACAAGAAAATAAAAATCGCCGAATTAGGAAAAGAAATAGTAAATAACCGAAATGAAGTCTCACCCATTTCTTTGAAAGATATAGAAAGAACAATAAATGAATCCTGCAAGAAAATCCTGAATAATGAATGAAAATGATTAAAGAACTAATTTAAACTGAAACCAATTTTAGAGAATAAGAACTCATTACAAAAAAAAAGTAGAAACTATAACAAGTCTATAAGACAAGTAAAACCCAAGAAATTTTAATATGCAAATGCAACATCAGAATTAACATTTCTTTTATAGAAAACTAAAAAAGCCAAAGAAATACCTATATTAACCGAGAGATGAGCATAGACAATAATGGGACGGGGTTCATAACCTCGCTGAGATAAGTCTTGCTCATCCCCTGAAGATTTTTCTCGAGTTAATGTAAGAACATCCATAAATGAACATTTTTCTTTCAAAATAAGAAATTTAGAAATAATACTAATATGAGCAGAAAGCGGAGTGGCACCTCTTTCAAAACTCTTCACTATAGAAGACAAGCAGAAGTCCGCCAAGAAAGAACTCCTGCCAGAGAAGACAAGAAAGCATTCACTAAGAAAAATGATTTAATGCCTAAAATAGTTGAGAGATGGATGATTAATGCTTATAGCTTGCTTATAAAAGGATCTCACAGCAGCCTTCTCAATCGTCCGATGAGGTTCCTGAAGCCTGACCTTCATTCGTGAGAGGTGTTCGTGAATCTCATAATATTTTTATGTAAAATAATTGAAGATATTTTGTAAAACGTTAAACTAGGAGTGTAGTTATACTTGTCCAACAAAACGTCATGCCTCTACTCCAACTTTTGCTACATCGGTCAATGCAGGGTCGCGTATAGTCAGTAGTTAGCCCACTTAAAAGGCCATGATGAGCTTCATCAAGATTTGTGCATCCTCCCAGTATTAATTGGGGGAGTATGGACTTGGTTATGACTAGTACAAATCTATTATAGAAAGCATCCGAGTTAGTGATTAGGTCGTCCAAGGAGAATGTTATATTAATTTATTAATCTATGGACAAAGAAGACCATATTGGCACTTAATTTTGTAGATTTTTGCTGGGTTACTATGGGATGGTTTAAACATAATCATATGAGTCTGCTGGTTCTATCTTCTCATTATTGTAAGTCAATGAATTAAAGCCTAAATTGCTTTCAGGTTTCATATATATGAAAGTAACAGAGTCTTAGAATTTTACAATGTCTGGGTAGAACACACTCCCTCGGGGAAAAACGAAAGATCCATCTTCAACCCATTGATGATTTAAGTTTCTGTATATTTGGGAGACAAATGGCAGCCAATAATTCTGGATCCATGTCATGTATGTTATTCACCTAGTACGAATCGATATAAGCCTAGCTTGTCAATAAAGTATTATTTTGTAATGTATTTTTGTCTGTCGGATTATTGATCAATTGTATGGAGAAGTTATAATCCGAGTCCAATCCTTATTGGTAGATACTTTAAAAAGAAAGATTATGAATACTAATTATTTTAGATATATGATTTATTGAATGACTCCATTTTCTTTAAAAGTTATTTAATCACAAGAAAATAAAATCAGCTTAATTAGGAAAAAGAACAAAATAAACTGAAATGAAGTCTCACTCCATTTTCTTAAGATATAGAAACAAACAATAAAATGAATCCGTTAGAAATCCTGAATAATGAATGAAAAACATTTAGGCTAATCCGACTACAAACTAAACTCCACCCTTTGGGGAGAATAAGAAACTTTACTGTTGGGTAGAACGACGCTCGGTCATTTTAGAAGACAAGCAAAACTAAGAAATTTCAGCTGATTAAGTGTAATAAGAACACAAATTAACATTTCAAGTGAGAAAAACTAAAAAGCAAAGAAAGATCTATGAACTCAGAGATGACAGATTACTTGAATGGATCCGTCATAACTCGCTGAGAGATTAAGTCTGTGTTCATCCCCATGATTCGATTAAATGTAATAGAACATCCATAAATGAACATTCTTCAAAACAAGAAACCGCAATAAAGATCATGTATGAGTTAAAGTGAGTGGGCAATCTTTCAAAACCTTCACCTGGAAGACAAGAAGTCCCCAAGAAAGAACGCCCGAGAAAGACAGCATTTCAACAAGAAAAACGATTTGCCGCCTAAACAGTTGAGATGGACATTAATGCTTATAGTTTATTATAAAGGGACCACAGCAGCCTCAAACCGTCCGATGAGGTCCAACATTTTTCGATTCGACAGGTGTCTGACCATGTTGCCAGTTTTATGTAAAATAATTAAGAAGATATTTCAAAAAAATTAAACCAAGGAGGGTATAGATGTATAATTTGTCCAACAAAACAAAGGCCTGGGCAAGTAAAGTCTCACCAACTTTGTGTGCCTAATGGGGTCAACGTAAGGTGGGCATGGCCGCAGTATAATTCCACTCAAAAAGGCATGTGACGAGCTTCCTCAAGATTGGCGCCATCCTCCCAAAGTAGTTAATGTTAGATATGATCGGGTTATGACTTATATAAATCGGCTAAGAAAGCATCCCAGCAGATTATGTCCCAAGTGGGAGAATGTTATTAATTTATTACAACTAGCGGACTGGGCAACATCATTGCCACCTTAATCGCGATTCAAGTGTCATTTACGTGGATGGCTTAATATTAATCCAGCTATGAGTCCATGGTTCTATCTTCCATTCGCTTTGTAAGCCCATCGACTTAAAGCCCAATTGTTTTCTTGCAGCTCAGTACATATGAGCAAATAGAGTCTTCAGAATTTTACAATGGTTCGTAGTCACTGGGGAAACCAAGATCCATCTAACTTGATTATTTTTTGATTTGCCTCTTTGCATATTTGGGGGAGACTAATGTAAGGCAAAACAATAATTTGCATCCATGTAATGTGATGTTATCTACCCAGTACGAATCGATATGTCAGTTTGATTTAATAAAGTATTATTTTGTAATGTATTTTTGGTTCATTTGATTATTGATCAATCAGATGGAGTAGTTGGTAACTGAAGTCCTGGGTCCCCTAAATACCATGTATTATATCTTGATAAAGAAGATTTATGAGTTAATGAATTTGTTTGAGATGATATGATTTGATCGAATGATCATTTCTTTGAAATGAGTTTTAAATCAATAACAAGAAAAATAAAATCGCTGGAATAGGGAAAAGAAACAGCCAAACTGGAACTAAGTCCTCACCCATTTCTTTCGAAAGATATAGAAAACAAACAACAATAAAACAATCCAAGAAACTTCGAATAATGAATGAAAGATTAAATAATCCAATTCAAATCAAACTCAATTTTTTAGAGAATAAGAAACTCATGATGGTGGAATAGCTGCCAGTCATTTCGAGAAATGACAAGTGTGAAACCCAAGAAATTCTTCGATTGGCGAACAGAATATCAGAATTAAACATTTCTTTTATAGAAAAACTAAAAAGTTTAAAGAAATACCCATTAAACTGAGATAGGAGTGTATCATTTAGCTGACGGGGTCTATAAACTCCCGCTTCTGAGAGGATAAGCTCTGTGGTCTAATCCCCAAGATTTTTCTGATTAAATGTAATAGAATATCCATAAATGAACATTTCTAATAAGAAACCTAACAAATACCACGATGAGCAGATATAGAAAGGGCAATCTCTTCAAATCATTTAAAGACAAGAAGTCCCCCTAAGAAAGAACTTGTCTTGAGAAGACGCTATCACCAAGAAAAATTGATTTATCGCCCAAAATAGTTGAGAGTGGATGATTAATGCTTATAGGCGGTTATAAAGGTCCTCGTATTGTGCAAACTAAACTCAATGAAGAGGTCTGAACTAACCTCATCTCAGTAAGAGGTGTCTGTGTGAATCTGGATGGCATAGTTTTATGAAAATAATTAAGAAGATATTTTGCAAAAAATTAAACTATAGGAGGCAAACATGATATTTTTGGTCCACAGTCATGTTCGCAAAAGCCCTGGGTTTCCAACTTCAAATGCCTAATAAACGTTCATAGGTCGAGAGCTTCCCCAGCTCCACTTTGGTATGGGCAAGACAGAGCCACTGGTGTGTGGAAGATTTGCATCCTCCCAAGGTATTAATTGTAATGATCAAGTTATGACTATATAAATCTATTGCTTAAAGCATCCGAGTTATGATTATGTCAGCCCAAGGATAAGAATGTTATTAATTTATTATCCAGTGGAATTATGAAGTTCATACACAATCTTTAATTGTGGATTTGCCAAGTCATTAGTGGATATTATTTATTAATCAGCTAGTGTCCATGTCTCTACTTCCTTTCCTCTGAGCCCGCTTGCAAGCTCATTGGACTAAAGCTCAATTGTTTTCTTTCACAGGTTTCATATAAGGAGTAAATGAGTCTGAGACTTCATGAATGTCAGAACACATTTTCCTTGGGGAAACGAAAGATCCATCTTCAACCATTATTTTTCTTTGATTTCTTCTCAGATATTCGGGAGACTAATGGCAAAACAATAAATTTAGATCCATGCATGTATATGTTATCTACACCTAGTAACAATCTATATGCTTCAATGAAGTTTCAACAAAGTTATTATTTTGTATGTATTTGGTTCATTTGATTATCAACAATCAGATGGAGTAGTTGAGCAACCGAAAGTCCGGGGTCCCCATTTATAGATACTTTGTAAAGAAAGATTGAGGAATATTAATTTGGCTGAGAGACATATGATTATTGGAATGATCATTTCTTGGAAATGAGTTTTAATCAAAGAAAATAAAAATCGTTTAATTAGGGAAAAGAATGGTAATAAACTAAATAAAGTCTCCAATTTACTTTTTTATATATAGAAACAAACAATAAAATTAATCAAGAATTAGTTTAAGAATGAAAATGATTGTAAATAATCCACTAAACTCCAATCGAAATGCCAGAATAAGAAACTCATTGTTGCTAGAACGATTTACAAAGCCCCCTCCCCTCCCTCCCTCCCAAGTTGCCTGAAAGACAGTAAACCTACATTTCTGATTGTGACAACAGAATATTAAATTAAACATTTTTTTAGTGTAAAACTAAAAAGCAAAGAAAGACCTATTAAACTCGGGATGAGCGCAGAAGATAATGGATTAGTTCATAACTCGCCTGAGTAGACAAGTTCTCGTGTGTTCATCCCCTAAGATTTTTCCTGACAGTCAACAGAACACAGCCAACATTTCTTTCAAATAAGAAACTGCAATAAATACTGCATAGATGAGTTAAAGGAGGGCACCTCTTTCTTCAAACTTATTTGGGTGGGAATATCAAGAAGTCCGCCTTAAGAAAGAACTCACTGAGAAGACAAGCATCACCAAGAAAAATTGATTTATTTCTTTCCAAAATAGTTGATGGACATTTCACGTTTATAGCTTGCTTATAAAAGATCCCATAAGCAAATTTCCTCAATCAATGATGGAGGTTCCAATGAATCTTCATTCGTGAGAGTTCGTGAATCTGATGTATAGTTTTTATGTAAAATAAATTAAGAAGACATTTCGCAGTACCAAACCAGGAGTGGCACATACATACTTAAGGTCTAACAAAGTCATAAGCCAAAGGTGGTTTCATTCCAACTATAGCTTAATGGGTCCAGTCTTGCAATGCAAGGCCGTGCAATTTTTACCTTAAAAGGGGGCCAAGATGAGCTTCATCAAGATTTATGCATCCCCAAAAGTTAGTAATAATCAGATATGATTGGGTTGCGACTATATAAATCTATTCATGAAAGCATCCGAGTTATGATTATGTCATTCCAAGTGGGAGAATGTTATATTAATTTATTAATTCATGGACAAAGCTTAGTTAATCATATTGCAATTTTAATTGATTTTGCTAAGTCATTTATGGGATGTAATGAATATTAATCTAGCTTAAGGAGTCCATGGTTCTATCTTTCACTGCAGAGGTGTTTTCTTCAGACTCAATAAAGCCCACGGTTTTCTGTGTTTGGGAGATATATAAATAGAGTCTTAGAATTTTACAATGGCTCGTAGAACACACTTGGGGAAACGAAGATCCATCTTTCAACCCTACTATTTTTTTTGATTTCTGCCTCGCACATTCGGGAGACCAATGGCACCATCACTCTGATCCATGCACAAGAAGATAAAACATATCTACCTAGTAATGAATCGATATGCTTCATTGTTTGCAATAAAGTTATTATTTTGTGGCCATTTTTTGGAATCATTGTGATTATTGATCAATTGTATGGGAGTAGTCAGAATCGGTCTCAGTCCCCAATATAGATACTGAAAAGAAAGACTGAGAAACACGTCAGACATATGATTTCATTGAATGACCATTTCTTTTGAAATGAGTTTTAATCACAGAAACAAAATCATTAATTAGGAAAAATAAAACAAATAACCGAAATGCAGTCTCACCATTTCTTTTGAAAGATATAAAAACAAACAATAAATGGAACTAAAGAAACTCTTAAATAATGAATGAAAATATTTAAAATAATCCGTAATTCAAACCTAAACTCACCTTTAGAGAATAAGAAACCTATTGTCAAGTAGAAACGACGTGCTCAAGTCGCTGAGAAGACAAGAAACCTAAGAAATTTGATATTTGAAGTGAACCTAACATTGTAAATTAACATTTTCTTTACAGAGAAAAAAAAAAAAGTAGAAAACTAAAAAGTTGAAGAAAGACCTATTAAACTTTGTAGAGGAGTAGAATAATATTGGACGGGTCCATAAACTCGTTTGAGTAGACAAGTTCTCAAAGTTCCATCCTCTAAGATTTTTTCTGATTAAATGCAAGAACATCCATAATAACATTTCTTTCAAATAAGAACCAAACAAATACCGTTATTTATTAAAAGAAGGGATGGGGCAAACCTCTTTCAAACTAATAGAAATACGCGAAGTCCCCATGAGTAAGAACTTTACCTTCTGTGAGAAAATAAATACTCATCAAGAAAATCTCTATTTACTTCGCTTCAAATAGTTCTAGATGGGATGATTAATGCTTATAGTTTGCTTGCTAAAGGACCGCATTGTAAATGCCATCAATCATCCGTTGGAGTAGTCCCAACGAATCTTCATTCAGAGAGTTTGAATTGCTTGCATAGTTTTTATGTAAAAATACCAAGAAGATATTTTGCAAAAAAATTAAACTAGGAGGTAATATATATTTGTCCAATTGTGCCTTCATGCCTCAGTAGCTTTACCTCCAACTTTTTTGCTAGCTTAATGGGTCAACAGGGTCAAAAGTGCCATCAGCATAGCCACTTAAAAAAGTAAATAAGATGAGTTTCATTTGCATTTTCATGATCCTCTCCCAAAGAATATTACTAATTACATGATTACAAGTACTATAGAATTTATTAAAGATTCCAGTTATGATTTATGTCAGTCCAAGTGGTAGAGAATGTTATATTAATTTTATTAATTCATACTAAAAGACAACTATATTACAATTTTCTTAATTGTGATTTTAAGTAAGTCATTTGTGGATGGTTTAATATTAACTAGCTATGAGTCCATGATTTCATTTTCTCCTTTGCTTTGACAAGCTCATTGCACCAAAGCCCAATTGTTTTTTCAGGTTTATATATGAGTAAATAGAGTCTTGTATTTACAATGGTTTGGTAGAACAGAACTGGGGTGTAAAGATCCATCTTCAACCCTATCATTTTTTGATTTCAGTTTCCTCTTGTATATTTGGGAGACTAATGGAAACAATAATTCTAGATCCATGTATAAGGTGTTATCTACCTAGTACTAATCGGCAAAGCTCATCGCTTTCAACTGTTATTATTTTGTAAATGTATTTTTTCGTCTAGTGGATGACACTAATGTATGAGCAGTTGGAAAACTGAGGCCCATCCCCTTGGCCATAGATACTTTAAAGAAAGATTGAGGAATACGTACTCATGACATATGATTTCATTTGGAATGACCTATTTTTGGAAATGAGTTTTAATCAACAAGAAAAAAATAAAATCAGCGAATTAAAAAGAAATAAAATAACCGAAATGAAGTCTCACTCCATTTCTTTGAAAGATATAGAAAGAAACACAAAATGAATCCAAGAAACTCGAATAATGAATGAAACATTAAATAATCCGATCTAAACCTAAACTCAATTTTTGAGAATAAGAAACCTATCACAAGCAGAAACGATTTAAGTCGCTTCTGAGAATATAAAACCATGAAATTTCTGATTGTTAAATGTAACATTGTAAATTGTTAACATTTTATAGAAAACTAAAAAAGATGCTTAAAGAAAGACCTCATTTAAACTCAGATGAGCAGAACAGCATGGATGGTCTGATATCCCGCCTGAGTAGATGTTCTCGTGTTCATCCTCTAAGATTTTCCGACAAATGTAATAGAACATCCATAAATGAACACTTTTCAAATAAGAAACCGCACTGTGGGCCATCTCTGCTGCATGAGTAAGAAGGGAGTGGGTAATCTCTTTCAAAACTTAGTTTGAGAAAGACAAGAAGTCCCCCCCAAGAAAGAACTCTGTGCTCTAGAAGACAAGCATTCCTACCAAGAAAAATTATTACATCAAAATAGTTGAGATGGATGATTTAAGCTATAGCTTGCTTACAAAGGACCGCACAAAAGTGTACTTCTCAATCGTCCGATGGAGGTTCAGCCGAATCTTCGATTCAGAGAGGTTTTGAATCTTGGGATGTATAGTTTTTATGTAAAATAATTAAGAAGATATTTTGTAAAAGAATTTAACTAGGGAGGGTACACGTATACCTGTCCAACAGGTCATGCCGGGCAGGCTCGGTCCAACTTTGCGCGGGCCTAATGGGTCAACGTGGTCGCGGGGCGTCGCGCAGCCCACTTCTAAAAAGGGGCCAAGATGAGTTAGTTCGTGCATCCGCCGAAATGATCAGCTCAACACGACCCATAAGCTCGATCAGCCGCGCCGACGGGTCGCGCGTGCGTCATATCAACGGGTCGCGTTGTCAGGTACAGCGGCCGCGGCCGGCCATATTAAATTATGTTTTGTAATTAAATCAATTTTTAAAAAAATCTTATATTTAGTTTGTAATTGTAGACCTGTCCAACAGGCCAAGCTGCCCATTTTGGCCTATGGCTCGGCCTGATAAAAGACGGGCTATGCCGGCACGACCTAGTACTGTAATAGGTCGAGCTGGCACGGTCCAAAAGCGCGAGCCAGAGAAGGGGCGTGCCAGCTCCTATGCCATGAGAGTCAGCCCGCCGTGTCAACCAGTTGTGCTGGTCATGCGGGCCAGCCAACCCACTATGTCAATTCTCTTTTTTCATATAAAATTGTCAATAATACCCCTTTCAACAACTATATAACGGCTAGTTTGAGAGGTAAAAAAGTCTTTTGCATGTGAGATGTCTATAATATCCCTCCTAACAACTATATAATTGCTAGTTTAAAGGATAAATAAGTAAATCACTCACTATTACTACTTTTCATGTCTAATACCTAAAATACCCATTTCAACAACTATATAACGACTACTTTTAAGGGTAAATAAGTAAATGACTTACAATGATTTTACAAATAAGAACACATTTTTATCTTCACATTCTTTACAATTCTATCTAATCTCTCTTTCTACAATTCTCTGAGTTAAAATTCTTTACAAGTTCTATAATTGAAAGCTTCATCAAGATATCTACTAAGTGTAGAATTGTTCATCATCACAAGGTTGAGGTATTTATAATTTAGTTATTTCATTTAGTTTTTAATTTAATCATTCTTCTCTATCTTCTACATTTCTTAAATTTTTCCTATAATTAAAAATGGACTATTACTATGATGTTGAAAACTCGACTATGGTATTGATGAATATAATGAATTTAACTTTGAAGATCATCCCAATTCTCACTAGTGCCCCTTCCTCTAATTACTTAACTAGGTTGGCATCCAATTCAACTATCATCATATGTATTACTCAACCTTTAAAAATACATTTAAATAAAAAAGACAACATATAGTTCTTCAATTTTCATATTCTTTATTCTTCATTAATCTCTTCAACATCTTGGTCTTGATTGATATCCAAACGCTCGAGTTAATGTCTAATATCATTCTTCCCAATCCTTCAAACACGTCATGGCTTCAAGCATTTCTGGTGTGAGGCTTATCCTCCTATGTTCGATCATATTTGCTGCAATAGAAAAAGCATATTCCAATGCTACAAAGAGCCACCCAGGTTAATAGATCACGCTCCATTGATGGCTCATGAAATAAGTGGATTCGAGATTTCCAATTCACTCAATATCAAAATTTTTGATTTCATCAATGGGATAGGTATGACAAGTAATCGCATCTAAATATTTTAAAAGATCGTATATACTTCAAGAAACAACTTGCTTTCCTTTAGCTAATTGCACGAAGAATCCATCATTTCCAAATGTAAATGAAGTCAGTACTCAAGAGGCACTACCATATTTAGACTCATAATATTTATATATGGTGCTTAATTGTTCATATACCAAGCCCTTGGTTTAGGGGTTGTTGGTTCATACACCCAATATGAAATTTAAAATGTTTTCTACACTTTCAACTTTAACCTTGATCCATACAAGCAACTAACAAAAGGCGGGATATTTTTCCAGTATTTCAAAATTTTTATTTTCATTTTTTACATATTTCAACAAAAAAATTGTTCATCTCTATATTGTTTAAAAACACGCACTTATATTGCAAATACAATTCCAAGTGTTATACGAGATGTAGGTACATATACAAACGTGAACATGTTGTTAGAATCATAAAAACTTTCAACTTTAAAAAAGCAAAACCTTTCTCCCAATCATATGAAGTTATTTTAATTTCACCTAGCTTACCATTGACATAATCTGATAATAGGTTATCATACCCTACACAAGATTTTAACATTAGATAGGTAGAATTCCAACAATGACGTACATCACGATGAAATTTTCTTTTCTTTAAACCAACTGATTTACACAAGGCATAAAATTCTTGTAATCTTCTAGATTGCATAAGAAATTGTAAAGCATACCGAATATTCTCTATTAAGGGACTTATTAATGTTAAACCATCTCAGGTTTATTAATTATTATATGGACAAACACATTCACATGGAATATTTCATTTAGCGGGCCTCCTCTAACTGTTCTTATAAATAAATCTATGACACTTGTATTGTTTGAAGCATTATCAAAGTAATAAAAATTTTGTTTTGTACATTATACTTCTAAAACACTTATCATAGATTCATGTATGGCGCACTCCATCATGTGGATGATATATTATACGAAAAACTCAATACTTTCTTTTTAATCTCCAATTTAAATCAGAGTAATGATGTCACACATGAAAGGATCATTACTTTGATTAGTCCATATATCTGAGGTCACTGAGATACTACCACTATGCTCATTAAGTTCTTGGATTATTAATTGTTTAGTAGTTTTATAATTGTTAATTATATCATTACGCATAATAGTTCTAAGAATTCTTTGAAAGGCTGGTTTGACAAACTTTTGGATGAAATTTACGAATTTAGGATCCTCTGCAAATGTCATTTGTAGGTTCATACTAGCCATACTAGCAAACTCATTTCTCACAGCTTTTTGATCATATGTATAAAAGTAGTCAGTTGAGACGAATTAGATCCCATCTCGCTTGGATTTAATTGGGACTATGTAGGATCTAATGCACCATGTTTTTTGTTACATTGTTCGGCATGTCTTTTAAGGTGACCTATGCTAGCACTAGCTTTGCAACTATATGTTTTTTTACAATATTTACATTCTACTAGATCTTCTACCTCTCCTCTTATATTTTTTTTATTTACTATAATAAAGTGCTTCCATACTGCAGGTTGGTTAGAGGGTTGGTTAGAGGAAAGGGCACTTGTGGGGAGTGGGATTTTTCAAAAGGATTAAATTCATTTCATTCATCAATACTCATAGCTGGTTATTTCTAAATAACCAAGTAATGAGGATCCATTTTTAGTTCTAAGAAAAAATTTAAAAAATGTAGAAGATAGAGAAGAACAATTAAATTAAAAACTAAATGAAATAACTAAATTATAAATACCTCAACCTTGTGATGATGAACAATTCTACACTTAGTAGATATCTTGATGAAGCTTTCAATTACATAAATTGTAGAGAATTTTAACTCAGAGAATTGTAGAAAGAGAGACTAGATAGAATTGTAAAGAATGGAAGTTAAAAAAAATATAGAGGTATTTATAGAAATTCATTTGTAAGTCATTTACTTATTTACTCTTAAAAGTAGCCGTTATATAGTTGTTAAATGGTATTATAGGTATTAGACATGAAAAGTAGTAATGTTGAGTGATTTGTTTATTTATCCTTCCAAAACTAACCATTATATAGTTAAGCAGGAGGGCTATTATAGACATTTCACATGCAAAAGACTTTTTTACCCTTCAAACTAATTGTTAGATAGTTGTTGAGAGGAGTATTATTGACAATTTTATATAAAAAATGAGAATTATATAGGCCATGGTCAGTTCAAGATAGTTGACACGATTGGTCGGTACGGGCGAAATAATCATGGCGAAGCAAGACCCTACCCAAGCACGGTCGCTCCCTTGTGGTCGTGTTGGCCCGGCCCGCAGAATGTAAGAGACTAAGTCGTGGTCGCGCCGGGCCTAACCCAACCCGTCTTTTTTCAAGCCGAGCCACAGGCCAAAATGGGTGGCCCAAATTGGCCGTATCAAGTCTAGATACACGTGCCTTACATCATAACTTTATTCCTATTCAAACAAACTTTACAAGAAAATAACATTGCTTAGTCTAAATGTTCAAATTTTTTAATCCTTTTCTTTACAAGTTACAATCAAGAGTCCACAAATTTTCTTTCCTATCATATATAATAATTTATTTAGTACAAAAATGACATCTTATTAATAATTCCTCGATGATGCTTTTCAATCGAAACGGCTCGAAAGGCAGGCTTGGAATTGTTGGGACGGTCCGCCGGCTCGGGCGTTGACCTCTCCGCAAAAAACAAGAAACAAAAGGATCACGGGGCTCGCTCATACAATCCGATGCCTAAGCGGCTTCTTTCCCCGTGTAAAGACAGAAATATCAATTGCTTGTGTGGAATGAAGTTTCAGGTATATGTTCCACCTTCTACCGATGGGGTGGCCCGTATTTATAATGGATGATCATGACAACTTTCCAGTTGGATGATGACACTCGAATAGTATCTTTTCCTTATCGAGGATGATACGATATTCCCACCGCGATGATTTTCTTTCCTTATCGTGAAACCGATTAATAAGGATAATCGATGACTTTCCTAGTCGGATGATGAGTACGATATTCCTCCCATCATGAGATTTTTCTTTTCCTTTATCAGCCGCTGACACAAGGGATAATTAGAAAGCAAGTATTATGAATTATTCTTACTCCTTATTTGTGGAGATTCTATCTCTATTTATGGATATGGGGCTCTTCGGGGTTTAATACATCGCCTCGGGAGGTGGATCAGTCTGCTTTGGCCTCAAGGTTAGGCCGTGCTTATCGAGCTCGCTTATAAGTCTCCTTAATCCTACCTCTCTGACTTGGGGTAGGCCTCACAGACCTATTTTTAAACCCTATCGCCGCCCTCCCACCAAGTTATATGGAAGGCAGCACGACGCTGGATCAAGTACGATTTCCACGTGGTTGCTCAAGGCTGGTTTGATTAGGGCTTTATCGCCGTTAAATGTCCTGTGGTAATGGTGACTCTTCGACTTTCGCGCTTATTTCCTCTAGTTCTTCAAGTTTCTTTTGAAAACATCCTCTGACCGTTAGCATTGTGTTCCCCTGATATTGAAGCTTTTTCCTTCTCTGCGAGTTCGGGCTTCTTGAAACTTGTCTGATCATTGTTTAGAACTTCTTTTGGTGTCTTGTAATACTCCCCGCTGGGGTCGGCCCATTTCGTCTCTGCCTCTAGATCGACACGCTATTCTTTGTATTTTCGAGGTGTCGCATGCCAGTGGCTAGCCTGGGTTAGGTTTTGGTCCGCCTTCGTATTCCCATGGGTCCAGGTCGTTCTTCTCTACAGATAGGGTGGCTCCTCTACGTAGCGTCCGGTTCAAGCATGTGGGTGGTGAGTCTAATTGTTTAGCCAAGAATGTTCTTCGAGATGCCCCAGGGGAAACTCCTTCCCCTTTGGGTAAAGGCAAGGATAAAATTGATAAGATTAAATACCCTGTGGGGTTTGAATATCTAAAGTTGGCTTTGCGTAACGCTTCAAGGTGGGTCCAGTAAGGTTGAGCCTTTATTTGGGAAATTGTAAGACGACATAGCCCCCGTTGTGCCTGTGTCTGGGTCCCGACGATTGACCTCTTATGTCGCTCAAGTGCCCAAGATGGTGTTCTTTCGAGGTGGCCTTTGGATGCATGGCTCGCTTTTCCTCGCATCCCTTTATAAAAAGGGTTTCACAAAGATTTCTCTCTCAACGTCTTCCTTCTCACTTCAACACCCCGTCCCGGGAGAGTCTACAGTACATGATACTGTAGGGGTATAAGAGTACCAAGTGTCACATTGTAGTATTTTTTGAGATGAAATTAGGAAATTACAAATTTTGGTACCCTAATTTGGTACTTAAAACAAGGGTACAATTGTCATTTAGCAAAAAGGATAGTGTAAGGTATACTAAGTTGTAGATGGGCCATATATGAGAATTTCAAAAGTTTGATTTGCAATATTTAAATGCTTGAGACAAATTTACAATTAAGGAAAGTTGAGGGGGTGAAAGTATACCAATGGAAGTTTAAATAGTAAATTAATAATAATAAATTGCCAAAATAGTTCAGGAAGTCTCGAAATTTCTAGATCTCTGACGACTAAACTAGATTCACACTGCTAAGTTTGTCTCGATGAATCTAGTGATCTAGAAAAAGTTTCTCATAAATTCGAGATAGTTCCGAATATTTTGTTTAATTTCTAGCACAAGTTAAGAGGAAACCTTAAACCGATTTTAGGAAAATCTCGAAAATTGCAAGTATAAAGAATATTCATTTAGGATAAATAAAAATTGAAAACTGGGACAAAATAAATTGTTTCGAGGCTGAAACAGACAGAGAAAGAAAGAAAAAGGGACATGTGGGTCCCACTCAAAAAAAAAAAAAAGTTAAAAATCAAACCTCAAATGACTGGACGGAGAGAGAGCGTTTCAGGCAGCGTAGAGAGATTTTTTAAATTTTTTCTCTCTTAGTTTATTTCTCAGATCTACGGAAATCTGACCGTCGGATTTCGTCGGGATAAACATGAAAAGTGCTCTACGCGACAAGGGCTACGCGTGAGTACCAAAAACACGGGATTTCACCGAGAATTCAGGTAAATATGCGAAAAACCCAAATTTTTAGTTTTTCTCAGATCTACGCCATTTTAGTGGTCCGCACTTTTCGGACCCGTAGGTAAAGTTACTCTACGCGACGAGAGCTACGCGTGGACACTAAAAATTGCCAAACTCGTTATAGGAAATTTTCCTACTTGTGTTATTTCGAGCCTAAAGACTATATAATGGCTTGAAATATTCTTAGAGACCATAAATTCAGTCCCAAAATTTTTAGACTGAGTTTAGGAATTTTTAGGAAATTTTAGGAAATTTTGGGACTATTTGATGGTCCGATCGGTTCTCTGGACTAAGTTTACGCTTTGGTTAAAATTTCTGTGAGTTTATTCAGACAAATTCCGCACATAATTTTCAGAAATGTTTTGGGTATTTTTAGACTATATGGAAAGTCCCTTAGTCTAGAATCAAGTCATATGCCCGTGAATGGCATTTTGGGCTCACATATTTTTCTTCGTGGGCTCTTAATTGTAGCACAAAGTGTGCAAATTGCTTGTCAGGTCGACGTGTGTGATCTAATACATCGAGTGTGTAAAGGTGTTTAAGGCGGGAAAGTCAGGAACTGTGCTTAAGTTTAGTGCTAAAATGTGAGTGTTCTAAACTCATTTTCCAAATACTAGTGTATTATTATTATTATTATTACAAATCGTTTATTAATCGATATTTCATGGTTTTGATCAGAAACCATTTTCAATAAACAAGCAATGAATTAGAAAGCAAGCAAATGGTTTTGAGTTAAACCATTTTTGAAAAGTAAGTAAATGGTTTTGAATAATTAAACCATTTTTCAAAGAGTAAGCAAGCAAAGAATGTTTGTGACAAATAGGCCTTCCCTAGTTCTAAGCAAGCAACCGTCGAAAATTCGCACGCACTGGTGTTAGGATCTCATACATGCATTTTAGTTTGGCCTGGCTCAAACTTAGGACATACATCATGCATTTAAAGGAGACCGTGGCACGTACAGAGTATATAAGGTTATGAGTTTAACCACATATGGTGATGACTAATTCAAGGTCAATCCACCATATTCACCGAAAAAGTGCGATGCGGACACGTGTCCCCACCCAAGATCGGCCGCTTCAAAGCCTGTTCATCAGTGGTACGCAAGCAAAAATAGCCTCCAAAGGGTTGATATGTTTTATAAGCATAATATACAGTTTTGAAAATCAAACTATTGGTTCCTGTCGCCTGTGCTTCCGAGAGTTTTAAAGCAAACGGGTCGAGCCAAGCTCCCCGCTTAGATTTCAAACGACCGGTCGAGCCAAGCTCCCGTGGATTTTAAAGTAAAACGTTGAGCCCAGCTCCCCGCTTTATTTTCAAAGAATGTGGCTTGAGCCTGTGCTCGTTTTTATGAAAGTTTTGAGAAACTTTTAAAGCAAAAGGTTTGTGAAAGGTTTTAAGAAACTTTTCAAACAAGATAAAGAAAGTGTTAAAGAAATTCAGAAGTTTATAAACTTCTAAGCAAGCAAACAATAAGAGTTTTATGCTTTTAAAGAAAAGCAAAGGCAAGCTAAGAAAAGTTTTAGAAACTTTTAAAAGGTACAAAGCAAAGTAAAGCTTCCGAAAATAATTGTAAAGAAAGTTTTACAGTTTTGAGATGTTTTCAGAAAAAGAAAACATTTTATAAAAACATACACTCACTGAGCTCGTTTAGCTCATTATTTTCTATTTTAAAAACTATTTTCCCTGTGTACGTACACTCCGACCGGAGCAGATTAGATTCTCCCACATTTATATCGTTGCCGTAATTAAGAATATCAGGCAAGGGAAATACTTTGAACTTGTATAATGGAACATATGTATGTACATAGAGTAGTTTTTGTGAGAATGTGTTGGTATGTCAATAGCCATATATTTTTGATATAAGTGTAAATCGATGATACAGATTTGGGACATGTCCTATATGCAAATAAGAGGTCGCCAAAATTTTACCAAATCCTAAGTTAAGAAAATACTTAAAGAAAAATTTTTTATAGGAGGTTTTAGCAAGCAATACCTAGCTCGCTCACAGAGTTTCAATGTTGCAGGCAACTACCGATTTCGTGGAGCGGCCAGACGCCCGCCCACCGGGAAGGGGTGGGGTGTGCCACTTTCGCCCAACTGCATTCTCGGTCGGGTCGTTAGTTATCTTTAGAGATAAGGGTCATGCCCAGTATAGCGCTCGCTCTGACCTCTTCACATAAGGAAGCCGCCGAGGGCTTTATTTATCTAAGAGCCTCCGCCAACCGATCATCTGATTCCGCCTTCTAACGTGCATCGAAGGAACGCTACTTTTTGTCGTCAGTTGCCGGGAGTATAATCCCTGCATTGACCAAGAAGATACACTATGCCCATTATCTGACCACTCGAGAATCTTCGTGAACTTTGCTTTGTTTCTAGTTTGGTCTGGCTACAGACATAGGTATTCCTAACTTTGCATCGGTCAGGCTTCGTGTATTCGCCCTAACCTTAGCCCTCAAGACAGGACGGAAGCCGAAGTTGGCTAAGTGTCTTCGCGTTTACCCGAGCTCATCGCCGACATTCCGGTCTTCGTGGCTTAAGTCTCCCGACCTTCACCTCTCACCTCCATCCCATAGTCTCTCCCACGAGGAGGCCCCATGTCATTAATCCCACCACAAGCAACTTCAAGCTCGTGGGTGGAGACGCTTGTCCAGAGCCCCGGCGCGAAGAAAAATCGTGGCTCCCTTTGAGAAGAGCCATCCGACCTCAGGGTAAAGCCCGAGGTCGGGGACTCTTCTCACACCCGCCCACGTCCAAGGTGTGGCAGCATCGCCATCTCCTACCGAGGTGCCGAGCACTTGCTCGCAGCCCCTCGCCCGCCTTCCGCAAAGGCCAAAGACTTCGGGAGGGCTGCTGAGCCCGCTGGAGGTTATGCCTGATCTCGCCAGTCTCCGCCCAGCGCCTCAGCCTCCTTCGACATCGGGAAGACTTGGGAGGGAGCCGTCTCTGAGCCGACATGGAGATGAGGACTTTACTCTCCAATGTGGAGCTTCTGTCGGGGCGCATCTCATCCATCCCTCGGGTGGATTTCGATCTTAAGAGGTCGGATGCCCCGCTTCACGCTGAGGAGGCCTTTCGCTCTATCACCTGCATCGCCTCTCCCAGTTCCCGCGGTCTTCTTTATTTATTCGCTTCTATCTTGGTTTTGAGTCATGGCATTGACTCTGCGTCGGGTAATGCGTTTAATACCCATCCAAGAGCTCGCTAAAAGCGCCGCATCAACGCAGGGCCGGTCAAAGCTGCCAGAGCCTATAAAGCTAGAGTGGCTTCATTTACCTCTGAGCGGGCTGAACTGCGAGCTCAGATGCAAAATATGACGGAGGAAGCCGTGGCTCAAATCTCGAGGTATACTGGCGGCGTGGAGCGGGTCGAGGGTAGAGAAGAGAAGGTCCAGCGCTTAAGAGTTCAATGAGGAGCTTTAGGAGGTCGTGGGATGGGGCCGCGACCGCTCCGCACGCAGTCATGGTAGCCGTGATGTGGCCGTAGACTTCCCCGCAACGAAAATAGCGGTAGCGGTGGAAGAAATACAAACTTCCCAAAATGAGTCATGTAGTCGTGGAAGAGTCAGGGAGCTGCTAGAGATGAGCTGCGACAAAGCAAGCAGCCGCTAAACAAAGCCTCGTCGCTAAGCTTCCGAGGCTAAGAGCTCTATTGAACGCTGACCGAAGGGAGTGTCATGCATCAGCGAGGACCTGTGAGGCGTGAAGCCTAGTCGCTCGTGACCCGAGCGATAACAAGTTCGGTGGACGCAGGGCTCATTACACTCAATGGGTTTCGATGGCTTGTTTTCCGCAGAAGGGGTTGGCACGCCACCGGCTTGGACCCACTTTGATATTCCCGGGAGTGAGGAGGCAGTAAGAGTCCTTTTCACTAATCGGCTCCTGAGACAACCGCCTACGAGGCCCGCTCCCCTTCTTCACCTTCCGCTTCCTAACCTCGCGCCCCATCGCTCAGCCCCAGGCTAATTTTACTTGTTTTTTGTCAACCTTGATGAACCCGGCATATGTAATGTCGTTTTGGCTTTAATACTTAATGACACCAATTTTCTATCTCCTCGCTTACCCTCTAATCGTGTTCCTTGCGGTCGTCATCATCGACCTGGGCTCCTGCCACAGGCCTTAGTCAGCGGTCGAGGCTTGAAAACCGAAAGTGCCGAGGCCTCCATGGGCTAGTGTCGGAGCTGAATCGCCACGGGCTATATGGTCTTTCTCGAAAAATGAGCTCTGAAAACCTGAGCTACCCAGGTCTGGGCTAATCTTCGAGCCGAACCGGCTTGGGCCACAAGGCCTTAGTCGAGAAGCCGAGCTCGAAAACCGGTCGAGGCCCGTGGCCAATGTGCCCCAGCTGAACTGGTTATGTGGCCATGGAGCCTTTGGCAATGGAAAACCAACCGCGAGGCCTGGTCGCTCTCTCGCCTGTTTTTCCGTCTCAGTTCTGGTTACGAGGCCTGGGCCAGCCGCTGAGGTCTTGAAACGAGTCGCCGAGGGCTCATGCAAGCACGTGCTTTGAGCTGAACTGGCTACGTGGCTATATAGCCTTTTTGAGCAATGAGCTCTTGAAACCGAGTCATGAGGTTCGTGGCACCGCCTGTTAAATTGGCTTCGGGCTACAGCCTGGGTCAAGAAGCCAGCTTCAAAACTTAGTCGAGGCTTTCGCGTGCTAATGTGCCCGAAATGAATCGGGCTACGGCTATATGACCTTTCGAGAAGTTGAGATCTTGAAAACCGAAGCCGTTGAGGCTCAGGCTAATCTCGTCTGAGCTTGAATTAGCTTCCGCCATAAGGCCTTGGGCCGAAAGGCCAGCCTTTGAACCGGAAGTTGCCGAGGCTCCGGCCAATGTGTCCGAAATGAACCGGCTTCGGGCTACAAGGCCTTAGTCGAGCGCTTGAGCTCTTGAAAACTAAGTTACCGCTCGGGCGCCGAGGCCTTCCCGACCGTTAAGCTCGCAAACGAGCCGCTGGGCTCTCGAAGCCAGGCCTTCCCGAGCTGTTAAGCTCTGCCAAACCGAGCCGGGCTCTCGGGCGCCGAGGCCTTCCCTGAAGCTGTTGCCCAAGCCAGATGTCGCTCGGGCGCCGAGGCCTCTGAGCCGTTAAGCTCGCAACCGGTCGCCGCCTGGGCGCTGAGGCCTTCCCCGAGCTATTAAGTTCGTGCCGGTGCTGTCACTTAGGCGCCGAGGCCTTCGAGTCGCAAGCTCGCAGAACCGAGTCGGGCCTCTCGGGCGCTGAGGCCTTCCCGAAATGCGTTTTCCTATAAACCGGAAGGGACTATATGGCCGATTTGACTTCCTTCGGAAAAGCGCGGTAGCTTTAATGCGATTTACGGAGAACGGAATGGATCGCTGCCGACTTCTCTAGCGCCTGCATTCTCACAACAATGACTCTTCATGATGATGCTCATGCTTCAACCTTCTTCCCTTTAGCGTAATTGGAACCGCGCACGGCGATGTCGTGGCTTACGCTACCGAGGGAGGTTCACCGAGATCGCGAGCTAGCGTTTGTCCTATGGTCTTCGCTTGTACTGTGGTTTTCCCCTAGTTTCTCCCCTCGCTGAGTTATGTTGTTCCCTAGCTACGTTCGATGACGGAGCTGTGCTAGGGAATGCATCTGGAGGGGGCTGTGTACTCAAAAAAGAACTTTTAGTACCGCTCTTCCATTTTTCCTTTTTCTTCTCTCTCTCTTTCCTTTCCCTTTCGAGATTATTTTTTGTGGAGTCGCTTGCACTGCTTCGCTCCCGAGATGTAAGAGATGGCACTGCTACTGTAACTTTCTCCGAATCAATTATATCTTCTTGGAAATAAAGGACAATCTTTTTTTTTTTGCGAAGCATGAATTTTTGTATTCTCGAGGTGTGCAATTTTCAAAGCTCGCCGAGCTGCCCGCTTTCTTTACCAATATGCCTTTGCTTTATCCATAAGGATATTAAACAAAGTAATCAACGGACACAAAGACTGCTATCTGAAAACTGGCGGTACTTTATTAAAGATTACACTCCAAGGTCTATTGATAGAATCGTTTGAGGTGCTCAAATACCCAAGAGCGAGGAATTTTTCCTTCTTTCGTCTCGGGAGTTCGTGAAGCCTTGTGTCAGACCACGCGCGACACGACATAAGGGCCTCTCGCCAGGTCTCAGATTTCCATGTGTAGTGATCTTCCCTAGTTGGCGTAAGCTTTTTAAGACTAGGTCACAGCTTATAACTCCCGGGTTTGACCTTTGGTCATAGTACCTTTACCGCCTTCCTTTGCAGCCTTCGTGCATTTCGTGACTCCGCTTCACGCTTTCATCTAAGAGGTCTAGGTTTAGGCGAAGAGCCTCTTCGTTATATTCTACACTTGCCAATTCAATCCTTGGGGATCTTAATCCGATCTCGATAGGGGCTACTGCCTCGGTGCCAAAGGCTAGAGCGAATGGGGTCTCCTGAGTTGCTGACTTACGTGTAGTTCTATATGCCCATAACACCCTGGGAGTATCCATTTTCCTTGCACTTCCAACTGTCTTCACACGCCGCTGGCTCCCATGGTGACTTCGCTATTGTCCATTGGATTGTGGATGAGTCAGACGAGTATGGTTCCCGATTCCGAGCTCCTGGGCATTTAAATCCCCGAACTTAGGGATTGTTGAACTGTTTCCCATCGCCTCGACACCGTGGCTCTCGATTCAAACTCAAGATACTATGGAACGCCAAACGGTTGTGTAATCTTGTTCCGCGATAGTAGCCAAGGTCGGCTTCTCGCCATTTGGTGAAATAATCCATCGCTAATGACACAATTTGCATCGTCCCTTCCAATGGGTAGGGGTCCTGCTGCGCCAACCCCATTGGGCCGAAAAAGCCGGGGCTCAGAATCGACGCGTACTGGATGGGAGATAAGAGATCTTCGCGCACTGATAAACTTTGCATTTTCTCGACTAGTTCTCATATGCTCGAGCATTGTAATAATAGTACTCCCTATCAAGACTTTTCTCGCCAATGCCCGAGCTCCGATGTGATTTCAACATAAACCTTCATGTACTTCCCCAAAGACGTAGTCGGGCGGCCTTCCACCGCAATGCACCCGAGGACGGCGTGAAAAACCCGCTATAAAGGCCCTCGATGAATAATGAACCCGCGGCACCTCGACCTAAGCTAGATGCCTCCTTCTGGTCATTCGCAGTTCTTCTATTAAATAGTCCCAAATGGGGTCCATCCAGCTCGACTCGACATGACAGATCTTTCATTGTTAAGATCACTTGAGGGTTCGAAGGTGCCTACAACGGGTGTCGGGCCATTGAGGTCTTCTTTGGGAAGTCAGTTGCCATGGTTAAAGACCGTCGCGAATTCTCACTCTGCATGTGTCCCGATCCGAACTCGTACAAACTTCTTGGCAACTCCCGCATCTTCTTCGAGGTATAGGATCACTTTTTCGCCCCAGCTCAAGTAGAGTCTTCTATTTGCTTTACTACCAATTAGAGTCGCTGCATACCTCTAGTTGATCAACTTCCATGGAATGGGCGAGGTTAAGCCCACCTATGGACACTCATACTCAAATTTCTCAGATCGGAGGCTCTGAACCTGAACGAGCGCATACTCAATATCTATTCCGTCTGGAGAGGTCAAAATTAGACCGACACTACTTTTGAGTATTACAATTACATACGGACAACCTTCAGATAGTTGAAGTCATTACAGAGCTTCGCGAAGCTCTACTGAGGTCAATTCCATAACGAAGCCTACCAAGATCTGCCCTTTTATTGTTGTTTTAAGTTTGTATCTGATGTCGAACTTGCTTAGCTCTATGGCCCACTTCATCAATCTTCCAGAGGTCTCTGGTTTGTGTAGCACTTGTTTCATTGGATATTCTCGTCAGATTTCGGCGAAACAGCCGGTGCTAAGGCTAAGTTTTCAGTCATGGCTACTAATGCCGTGATCAATTTCTCCATCTGTACCTTTCCTCCGCCTCCCGCAGCTCTACGCAATTGCGATCAAGCACAGACTCGTTTTTGTCCCTAACCGTGACGGCGCCGGATGAGAAACTGGAACGGCTAGGTACGTAGTAAGGAGCTCTCCCAGGACTTACCATAATGGCGGAGTCAGATAAGTTTTTGCCGGTGAATGCTTCTTCGCAGTGTGCATCCCATTGGAGAGCTTTTTTTTAGAACCTGGAAGAAGAGTCGACACTTATCGCTGGCCTTGGACACAAAACAAACCTTAGCGCCTATTCTTCCGCCATAGGCGCTGGACTTCTTTATGTTTGATGGTGGCTGCATGTCGAGCACAACTTTATCTTATCCGGTTTGTCCCTCATTCCCAATAAGGACTATAAAGCCTAAGAATTCCGGCCAGACTCCGAAAGCCACTGGGCTCTATCTAACTTCATGTTGTACTCAGGATCCGAATGCTCGCTAGGATGAGCTATATGGAGCTCTACTGCAGCTGATTTTACTAACATGTCGCCTATATATACCTCCATAGATGTCCCTATTTGCTCTCGAACATCCCGTAAACCAACCTCCGTGTAGGTACCCCCGCTTTTTAGTCCAAAGGGCATTACCCGATAAAGAATAGGTCCCTTTGCCTAGTGACGTAATGAGGTCTTTGGTCAGTCTGATCCATAGCCAACTGGGTTGTAGCCTGAGAAAGCATCAATGAAGCCGAGGAGTTCCAAGCGGTCATCGTGGCGTCTACTTCATGAGGTCGATCCGAGGTAGAGGGGTCGCCCGCATGCTCGGTTGACGTTAGTGAAATCGATGCAGAGTCACCATTTGCCGTTCACTTTGACGAGCAATGAATGTTAGCTAACCATTAAGGGTAATCACTTCCCCTCACTAGACCGCCCGGGAGGAGCTTGCCAACCTCCTCATTAATCGCTTTCTGTCTTTCTGGGGTGAAACTTCTTCTTTTTGGTTTAACCGGTTTGAAGGATGGACTGACGCTTAGTTTGTATGATTGTCATGGTCAATCCCTCCCATGTCCTCCCGTCATCGAAAACATCCCTTGTTCCCCTGCTTTAAGAAGCGGATAAGGGGGCTTCTGAGGTCTTCGCTAACTTGAACCAACGAGCAAGGTGTTCAGGCGGTCGCCCAACAGATAGGCTCCGCTCTTCCGAGGGCTCGTGCCGGCGGCCGATTCATCTCGCATGTCGAAAGCCTGGCCGACGCATATGCCATCTAATCGCTTGCTTCATCGATATAACATCTCTCAGCCACTACCAGATCATCTCAAATCATTCCATCCGTCAGGCGGGAACTCGATCATGATGTTTAAAGGGATGGCCTTTATGGCATTGAGAGAGGGCCTGCCCAACAACACGTTATAAGCTGAGGGGGCATCTACTATGAGAAATCTTACTGTCGTTGTTGCCTGGCACGGGGGGTCTCCCAAAGTGAGCACTAACTGTATTAACCCCAAAGGTAACACTTTTTCTCTAGAGAATCCTCGCAGGTGGGTGTTGACTGGTGATGAGTCCAAAACTCATTTGATTTTAAATCCATTTTACTGAAGTATTTTGCAAGATAAGTATTGATTCATATGCAGAAACATGGATATCTTACTCAAATTCAATTTTGCAGAAAATTATAGCATAATTGAGGTCCCAACAAACCAAGAAAGTGCTCAGCGTAAATGAGGTCGCAACTTAAATTAAACTGAGTTTAACAAGAAGCTCGTCGGTTCAGCTTATTTCAGTCACGACATCACCAAGACTGCACTTCCTGAAGAGAGAAATAGAAGGCTTTATCAACCAATGATTTAAAATTAAGGTTCCAATATACTCAAGGCAATAATAATAGGTAAAGTCATGACTCAAGGAAATATGGTCAGATTTACGTAAATATTCAAGGTAGAACTCCAGTCGCGACACCATTATTTATGCTGGCACACTAATGAATAATAACCGAGGTCACTACGCCAATAAGGAGTCATGATGTTGATCCATCGATAAAGCCACAAACGAGGTCTCGTAAGAAAATTTGAGTTGCAACTAGCTCTTAAAATTAAGAATTTAACTTTAAGGTCATGACGTGCTTTTCGTAGTCACGACATTGAAACCGGATTGGAGAGTCACAACATGGGGTTTGAGGTTAAATCAGGTCCGGCGGAGTTGAATGAATAAAAGGGAGGTCGTGGACTAATTACTGAGGGCTGCAACACAGTTTCCAGCCAAACGTAAGTCCCCGTAAGAAAATCAGGGTTGCGACACCACTTTATTGGCCATGACCGTATGAGGGTCGACGGTTCATTCAGTCGCCACCAAGAACGACCTATAGCAAAATCCAGTCATGAATTAACAGGCTGGAGCAACCCGACTAAATGCAACCAAAAACGTATTAAACTACGAGGTCGCGACATCATCTCGAGGTCGGACCGAAATAGAGGGTGGAATGTCGAAACTGTTGCAACTAAGAGCCGAGATTGCAAATCTAAGAAAGGCAAGGAATATCAAAAGCGGTCGCGACCAATTATTAAGGTCGCAACTTCTATTCAGAACATGTGAAGGAAAACCAATAAAGGAGGTCACAACCAATCATTCGTGCTCCGGACCTCAAGAAACACCTAGAGTAAAACTGTGTCGCAAACTGCAAGTGCCGGGGTCACGACCTAGAGTTAAGGCAGTATAAACATAAATGTGGTCGCGACCTAAAACTTAGGTCAGCGACGCATAATGCAACAAGGAAAAGAAGTCCTAACTCGTGAACCGCGTAGTGACAACAAAGTCATGGGTCGCAACCTAAAATCAAAATGGTGGACACGTAATGAGGTAGAAATGAAGGAGGAACGAGGTTGCGACATGGAACTATGGTCGCGACATCAATTTTTGAAAACAACTGAGCCAACAAGGTCGCAACTATAATTGATGTCACGACCACTAATCAAAGCAACTGCAAGGAACCAAGTCACAACTGGTTATCAGTCGTGAACCAACGAGTGCAAAATGAGAGAAATCTGCCGCAACATCGCCACAGGTCGCAACATGCACAAGATCAAGGCTTTTTCTTTAGTGAAATCCACTTCTGGAGTTTTTTTTAGAATTAGCCCATTTTCTTTGACGCTATAAATAGACTTTTCGAGAATAGTAAGTAGCTTCCGCCTTCGATACCAGAACTGTATATGAGAAGGACTATCAGAGCATTTTGTATAGATTTTTCTTTTCTTTTTTCTTTTGATCCGAACTAATTTAACCGTAGAAAATGTCTAAGCCGGATTTAATTTCGATTTTCTTTATACAAATGTCACCGAACGAATGTGGAGTCTAGAAATTCTTCCGAATTCGCTTTTTCTCGCCTATTTACACCATACAAAGGTATGCACCTGATCAATGATCTATTGTGGGTTGTAATGTAATATTTAGAACGCAGCCTTCTTAGATTGGATTAAGAAGTTATAGTCTTTTCGTAATCTAGAGAGAGAAATATCGAATAGATTTATTTGATTGATGTTGTCTCAACCGATCATTCCCAATGATAGTACCGAATACCGCCTGCTGAGGTTTTGCCTATTTGATCTCAAGGTGACACAGCCGTGAGATTCCTAAGAGCTTGGAGCATTCACTTGTGGGTATGTTAGACTACCATTGATGAACTACTAAGCTCTAAAGGTTCATTTCGAGAGATTCCCTTTTCACCATAATCATGTCGAGGGGAACATTTACTTCACCTAAATAATCGAGATTTCACCTAATCTAAAGCGGGAGTTCCCAACCTCAGATTAATGAGATCCGATCAAGGGAAGGAAGAACCATTAGATTTGAAAGGATGAGTCATCAATTAGATGGTAGAAGGCTTATAAAGGACCCTGCGAAGTGAAGCAAAAGATCCGTGAGTCTCGTGAAATGAGTAAGTATCGAGAAAGAAAAATACCCGATCTCGCAAGAAGCCCATAAAATAAAGTAGTCATTAAATCCTTGTCTTCGAGAGTGCCAGGAGCCCCTAATCAATGAACATGGAGAAATCTAATTGCATTGTTAGGCAATCTTGGACAAATCCAAAACCCATCATGAAGACAGAAATGCCATTTTAATTGCAGTGAATTGGTTGTTTCCCACAAGATTTATTCGATAAAGGTTCATTTATCACAGAATCGATTCGCCTAGTAATTTTGTTCTTATTTTTAGTCGTAGTATCATTTACTTCATTTTACATAATTGTTTTACGCCTCATGATTATTATTTCTGTATCAAACTCTCACCATTCATTTTAAGTTCAAATAGTAAGGACCTTAAGTCGCTGGGTAGTTGATTTCCAATTCTTGCTGACTGTGGGAATGATATTGATTCTTACATCCAATTTTTACTACTAGATGACTGCACTTAAAAGTGTCATGTACTAAACCCAAAATTTCGAATCCTGAACACAAAGGAACTTTTATTCAATTAAAGCAAATCTATCCAATTTTAACATACATGCAAGATGAGTGTAAGGTTCTTGTAACTATGTTAATTTTGAGGGTTTAGGTCCATATAATCAAAGGCAAACAAGTTTTACGGCGCCGTCACGGATTGAAAAGATTGAAAAGATCAATATTCTGACAAAAGAGGGAAATGCTACTTTGGACATTTTTCTTAAATTTTGTAAAAGAAAAGACCAAAAAACAGTTTTACAAGCAGTGGTTGTACAAGCTACTGATCTTTAGAAATCCATATTGAAAATATATTTCTGGGGCCTAATCGCTTCATTAAGCTATGCATTTCAATCCCGTGGAGGTTCTTAATGCACAGAAGGACTCCGCACCATGCTGCCAGATACCGACCAACCAATACTAAGGAGCTTAAGGAAAGACTAAAAGAGCAAAGAGAAAGCAACCGCGGCAGATGAAAGAAATGACTGTGATGTTAACAAATGACAGCAGTAGGAAGGCCTCATTTGTAAGGATATAGCTGGAGGATTTCGAGGCCTATCATTCAAGAAGAATACTGAGAATCGCACAAACTAATAGATGCCTATAACTTTGAACTGAAACCAGCCTTAATCACAATGGTGCCAGGTCCGCCATCGCCATCCCACTCGAAGACCTCAACGAGCACCGGGTAGACCTCGTGATTGGCAAACACAAGGAAGCCGACCTATGTGAGGCCGTAGGTGATGGGGCCGCAGATCTCTTCCCCTTTTTCCTGCGAGATATCGCGCTCACATGGTATGAGTCAATACTCATATGGTTCGGGCTTGATACCCGGGAAGGGCCGGGTGGAAGCTTACTTAGGCGTGTTCTTTCCATCCTCACTTCCGGTTAAGAAGGGAAATCATATAGTATTCCAACAAGGAAGATGAGAGCTATACTGCCCGGGAAAGGTCTAAGAGGCTGCTGAGATGTCCAATGAATGGATCGACGAAGACCCAAATGGACATAGTCCTGTCATTCTCGAATGATACTGTGCTGCATTGTTTGAGCAAGCCTTTACTGGGTGGAGCATTCAAGAGAAAAAAAGTGCAGAGGAGTAAGAGATCCGATCAAGATCTAGCAAAATGCAACATGAAGGCTCCCTCTGAAACTTCAGGGAGCAACTACAGAACAAGAGGAAGTGGGGTCATTGAGCTAAACAAAATGACTGCCATAGATGCAATCATGCACAAGATGGACAAACAAGAAATAAAATTGCACTCTGTTCATGAAATTGGAGCAATGGAAAGAGAGGGAATGAGAAGAAGTGCTGAGGTGCCAACTGAGGAGGATTCCTATGGGGTTAAGGAGGCTAAGTACATGAATGAGCCAAGAAGCTACCATTTCAAGCCAAATCCCAATCTACCCACACACTACAATCCAGCACTGAGGAACCATGAGAACTTCTCATATGGTGGAGGGACGACACAGGGCAGAATCCCTAACAAGGATATCCACCACCTAGGTTCCAGCAACAGAACAGGGAGAAAACAAGAATGACTATCAGGGTCAGAGAAGGAACCAACCCTTTGAAGATTAAATGCTGTAGTTCATGGGGGACAACAAGAGGCTACTACACCTCCATGAACAGAAATTTTTAACTGATGAAGTTTTCTCAAATTTGATAATTATATTTTCAAGAATACAAGTGTCACTCAAGAACTCAAACACAAGTATACCGACTCGACATGCAGAAAATCTGCATCAAGGGTGCATTCCCAAGTGACACCTAAAAGAACCTAAAGGACCGTAGGTAATTCACAATGGAGGGGCGGGAAAGAAGTGGGGAACAAAGAATAGGAAGATGAAGGAAGGGACTGAGCAAGAACAAGAAGAAACTGGAAAGGAAGAAGAGAAGAACATGCTAGAGAAGATTATGTGCCAAGGAAACAGCTACGCATCGAACAACCTCGAGAGAAGCTATGAATGTAGTTCTAGCAGGAGAAAGCACAAGTTTACACACTGGCAGTTGCCATTTCCCAGGCTTCGTAAAGCAAGGAGGGAAGAGGCTTTTCTAAATTCGACATCTTCAAGAAAATAGATATCAATATCCCTTCAGAAAATCAATCAAATGCCAAATTATGCAAAATTTATGAAGGAGATACTGAGCAAGAAAAGGAAGATTGCTAAGGAAGGAATTGTAAACCTGACTGCCACTTGCGTTGCGCTTATCCAAGAAAAGCCCCCAAAAATGAAGGGGGACCCAAATAAATCTTCACCATTCCCAGTTTCCATGTGGAAATACAACCGCTAGCGCCTTATGTGATTCTCGCTTTAGTATAAACTTAATGCTCTTATCGGTGGTGCGGTGAGTTGGGGGAACTCACCCCTATGACAATCACATTACTTGGTCATTTGTGGATCCATGGCACAGCAGAAGGTGTTCTAGAAGATGTGTCAAAGTGGGGAAATTTATCTCACATGGATTTTGTGATCATGAAGATGGAAGAGGCTACGAGTTCCTTTCTTTGCTTTAGGAAGACCACTTCTTAGCAAGCTGGGCTACCTTGATAGATGTCTGAGGTGAATTGACCTTAAGGGTAGAGGAGGAAAGCAATGCACTTCCCCAACATAACAAGGGTTTGGAACAACTGATGTTGATGCGGGAAGTTGTATGTTGTAAGAAAACGATGATCATATCAGTGTTAGATTGAATTACGATTGTAATCTTGACATTACATTATTAGAATTGAGATGAATTTCCGGTATCTTGAGAGTATTGATTGAATTGTGCCTTCGGTTGCAAAACAAAGCAGTCTTGAGCTTGAATGAAAATAGTCAAGAGCATGTATCACGACGAGGCAGACTGCGACGAAGACTAGTGCGAAGGGTTAATAATGAAGGAAATTGCTGATCCTGTTTGAAATATGCTTTCTTAGAACCGGAAAAGAGGAAAGCAGGTAATCATATAAATTTGCATTGACTAAAAATTGAAAAATTCAAAAACTGCCAAGAAAGTCGAGGAAGTGAGGAAGCTATTGCTTGGTCGATTGAGGATCTTAAAGTGCTCCAGGTCCCTCCGTTTGCATGCCTGAAGATGTGCTAAATGATGATCACGAAACCCACATTGAACACGAAAGAGGCTGAATCCTGTGATGAAGATGTTGTCGAGAAAAGTGGTCTTGAAATGGTTGAATGCGAGTTTATATATGCAATATCCTTATAGCTCTTGGGTGAGCCTTGATCCATGTGGTTCCCGAGAAGGGTGGATTCAATGTGATCGGAAATGAAAAGAATGAGATTTATTCCCTCTGAATGACGGGATGGAGGGTGTGCATAGACCTTCTGAGGAAAGTGAACATTCACGACCAAAGGATCATTTTCCTTGTCTTTCATTGATCGGATATTGGATGGAGTTAGAGGACACCCTCATGCTGTTTCTTGATGGATAAATACGGATACGATAAGATTTCCATTGCACTGAGGACCGGAAAACCACTTTTACATGCCCATTTGGTACTTTTGCATTTAGAAGAATGCCATTTAGTTTATGTAATGCTCCTGCTACATTCCAAAGGTGCATGATGTCCATATTCTCAGATTTGGCATAAGAAGTTATGGAGATTTTCATGGATGATTTCACAGTGTATGGATCCAGTTTTGAAAATTACCTGCATAATTTAGGGACAGTACTTCACAGGTGCCAAGACAAGAATCTAGCTCTGAATTGGGAAAAATGTCACTTTATGGTAAAATAAGGAATTGTCCTAGGGCACATGATTTCTGCAGCAGGGCTGGAAGTAGACAAGGCAAAGGTTTCAATTATAAAGAATCTTGTACCTGACAATCGAGAATAAAGTTTACGGGACATGTTGGGTTTATAGAGATTTATCGGGGAACTCTCAGTTGCTAGACCATTATGTAGATTCTTGGAAAAGGATGCAGTTCAAGATTTGATGGAGTCTGTCATGAATCTTTTGAAGAGATCAAATCAAGATTGGTTGAAGCTCCCATCATGGAAAAATCGGATTGGAATAAAGAATTTGAAATCATGTGTGATGCCAATGATTATGTAGTGGGAATTTGTATTAGAGATGACCCGACAAGGTGTTCGAGGACCATATACTATATGACAAAACTCAATGAAGCTCGAAAAGGTATACTATTGAAAAGAGATGCTAGATAGTATTTGCATGTGAAAAATTTAGGCCATACATATTGGGGTCCCATATCATTATCCACATGATCGTACTCTGATTAAATATGGAGTAGCGAAAGAAACAAAGCGAGAGCGATCGGGTGGGTGTGTTTTATTGCGAGGTGATCTGAGATCAAAGACAGAAGAGGTTGGGACAATGTGATGGCGATCACTTGTCGCGAGAGGTTGAAAAGCCTACTATACAAGAGGAAGAGAAGGAAAGAGTTGAACATTTTCCCGGATAGGTGGTTATTCAGTATCCTCCAATCACCTTGAAGTCTTGTGTGTGAACTTCTTAGCATGGAATTATACCACGAACTATTCCTATGAGAGAAAAAAATTAGGGCCAATGATGGAATTTTACACATAGGATGACCTACTATTTAAAAGGAGTTGATATGATAATCGAAGGTGTGTACAGGAAAGTGAGCAAGCGAGATCTTACATAGATGTCATGCATCACCATATGGGGACACTTTGCGGAGACAAACAGCCCTGAATTCTCCAATCAGGTTTTATTGGCCTACTGTTTTTTAAGGATTGTTTTGAATGGGGTGAAACTATGTGATCAGTACCAAATAGGGAAATATCAGCAAAAGGCATGAAATGCCTACAGGCTATCACAATTGGTGCGATTGTTTGATGTATGGGGATAGATTTTATGGGACCTTTTCCATCTTCATTTGGAAATTTATACATACTCTAGTGTGGATTATGTATCGGAAATGGGTTGAAGCGCGGCTTGTCCCAAGGAAATGATGCTAATACGGTTGGCGGATTTTTACAAAGGGAATATTCGAGCGATTGGGGCACAGAACTATCATCGTGGAGGAAGCCGCCGCAAATAAAGTGTTTGATAAACATGGGTAGATATGGAATCAAACACATTGCATGGGCTTGGCTTATCATCCTCAAACAAATGGGTAGGTGAGATTTCCAACGAGGAGATAAAGAAAATCTTTAGAAAAGGCTGTAGCTCGACATAAGAGACTAGTCTTTGAAACTTGATGATGCACTATGGGCATACAGGACTGCTTATAAAACTCCCATTGGAATGTCCCCATACAGGATTGTCTTTGGTAAACCTTCAAGAAGTTGAATTTTGACTTCAAGGCTGCTAAAAAAGAAAGGCTACTCCAGCTAAATGAATTGGAAGAGTTGAGGAATGAAGCCTATGATAGTGCCAGAATCTACAAAGATAAAACGAAGAAATGACATGATCAAAGGATTTTGATGAGAGAATTTAAAGTAGGAAATCAAGTCCTGTTATTAAGAAGCTCCAAGAAACTAAAAGAAGAAACTCTTTCCGGGAAAGCAAATCAAAATGGAGTGGACCATATCACAGTAGCATCAGTACAACCTTTAGGCGTTGACGAGAACCCGATAATCGAGAGGAATTCAAAGTCGATGGTCGATTGAGCATTACTTAGGAGGAATTCGGATTGCAAGCCCGACTCCTAATTACGAGTGAGAAAAATATGGAGAAACAAAAATCTCCTGCTTGACAAGTCTCAGCTAAAGACTCAAAAATTGAGCATCTTTGTGGAAGAGCGATCCACGTCACGGTTGTTTTAAGTTTTATTTATTCTATTTGTACTAGAGTTGTTGATAGTTTTGTGTGATTTTATTACTATTGCTTTAAATTACGTATGTTTCTTGCGGGACAATAGAGTGTACATAAAGGAATCTCTACATTCAAACTGTGCCTGAGAGACAAAGGGGCGTTATACTCTTCGATTGTGAATTTTGTCTGAATGCATGATTGAAAGTTTGGGAGAATTTTTAAGTATTTAATTTTAGGTCGATGCATAATTGAATGGGTTGATCAATATTTGAATGATGAATATGAATTGAATTGTACTTGTTTGATTGGATTTGAGTGAATTGAACTGCTTTGAAATTGATTGTTGAGGAGACCTAGAAATTTTCTTAGTCGCGATAAATATCTGAGAGTCGCGACGAGATAGGAATGGATAAAATTATGATGAGAAAATTTGAGGTGCAACATAGATTTTGGAGCTTATCTGATTTATAGTTCTGACATCAATTCATAGGTCGCGACAAGTGGGACATTGAAGCAACAAGTTGGAGGAGCAGTGCGAGTGAAATTGAGTCCTTGACAAAATAACTAAGGAAAGAAAGAACAAGTCATTGACATGATTCTCTGTCGTGACCACATCTCGGGTCGCGAAAAGCATTGAGTCGCGATCGAGTGTCAAATCTTAATAAGAATTAGGTTTTAAACCCAACCTTTTTCATTGGGCGTCGCAACATTAAAATCATTTATTGAAGTCATTGAATTAGGAGACTCGAGATTTAATGTCGCGACTCCCGTTTAAGCAATCATGACATTGAGACCATAAAAAAAAGAGTAAAATCAAAAGCCAGTCCATGCAACAACTTCCATTCATCTTCAATTAATTCCAACTTTTCTACTTCTGCGTCCATCATTTTGAATCTGAAACCACAAAACGGAAGGCCGAACGATTACCCTCGAAATCTTCACTCATAGCGGCAAATCATTCACGACATCTGAGGATGTTAATAAAATGATTAATGATATAATGTGTGAATGTGTCGAGGCAGTGGAAGAGGTTCATCTGGAACCTCAACCTGGGGAAGGAATCAATGTCGAACAGGAACCTGCTTGAGAGAGAAGGCGGTGGTTGCACGAGGGTACATGAGAGACAGAAAGGGCTGAATAAGGCAGAGGAAGAAGTAGCATAAGGCAATGGGGACCGTTTCCGAAAGAAGCTCACGAGTTGTGGAACAAGATACTGTTTGACAAGAATTTCATGGGTGAAAGGGGTTTTGGGAAACTGATTCCCCCTTTTTCGGAGGTAATAGAGAAAAGAGGTTGGGGATTCTTCTATGAACACAAGGCGCCAGGATTTTCTGCTCTTGCCCGAGGTTTTATCTGAAATATGGTGGGCGCAAAGGAGGGGATTCATTCTACGTGGGGTGTTTGGAGTGCAACTCGGGCATGGGTGGGTCGATGAAATGTTTAAGTAGGGAGCTCGAGCACGGGTTGTGATATAGAGAAGATGGTAGAAAAGAATCAGCTATGAAGATCTGAACTTGTTGGTAGGGAAGGAAATGGGAGGCCCGCAAGGCTGGCACGTAATCAGCAGGAGGCCCTCATTTGAAGAAGGAAGGTGCGGTTCATTTCCTCTGCTCGAGTATGCACCAGACTAAACATCTTCTTTCAGTCAGAACGAGGAGGCCATCATTTTATATGCCCTTTTGAAGGGATATAAAATGAACATAGGAATCCTGATTGAAGGGTCCATCAGGGGCTACCACCACAGTAACAAGAGAGGGTTGATCCCTCACCCACCACCATCACCAAACTTTGTCTCTTGGCAAGGGTGAAAGGAGTGTGGGAGGAAGAAGAAAAATGCCCTCGGGTCTCCCCTCGATACTGGCGGGGTGATAGGGGGCTGAGAAAAGCGAAGGAATAGTGGAAGTGGATCTTTGCAGACGAAGCAGTGCGGCTGAGGAGAATGAGGCAGAAAGAGATAGGGCATACCATAAGATATCCATCCAGTGGTGGTAGAGGAAGCACATTCGGGATAAGCCCGAGTCATTCCTGCAGGAGGGTACAAAGAGCACTTCTTGGGAGCAAGCGAGGAAAGTCACAGGAAGAATACAAGATCATAGGATGCCGGATCAATGAAAAAAGACATGGAAGAAAGAGAGCATAAATGGGAGAGACAACACATATTAGGGAAAAAATTTTGGAAGCTGAAGCTAGAAGAAAAGAACATATGTGGGAGCAGAACTGGAGACAAATAGAAGAAAGAAGAGTCAAAAGAAAAGAAGAAAATGATGGAAAAATGAAAGCAAATTCCTGGGAAGCATTCTACAATAATCGCTTCAAGGGGACAGAACTGGCTAAATATTCTTAGAAAAAATGTAATAAGAGATGGAGGGCAATATGATGAAGAAAATCGGGCCTTTAAACATCTGTATAAAGAGCAAGCCTAAAGAGTTTAAGAGGCTGGCGAAGGAGAGGGATCAACAACTAGAAGATAACGACATAATCAAGAAAGATTCGTCGAAAGCTTAGATTTGATCAACCAAAATCTGTCAAAGCTGCTAGAGTGCATCTCAGAATTGGAAGGGGCAGTAAATCAGGTGGGAAAAAGGCAAGACATGCTGATCAATGCAGTACAGTTGACAAGCGATATATATGTAAAAGGAAAGGAAATACCCCTTGCTTATGAGAGACAAAGATCAGAAATGGCTTCTCCCAAAGCTCGACTCCTCATCTAAATTTCAAATTCTCTGAGCATGTACCCTCCCAATGTCATACCTCCCAAAGCATATAAAAGAAGAAAGTGAACTCAAAATTCCTCCTCATAGCCCCAATCTGTATATTCTCTCCAATATTAATAGAAGTCCATTGTGTCTCATTTAGATTGGTCTCCAGTTATAACATTTTCATTTGATAATTGGTTTCCTTGCCATTTTTTGTGTGTGAATTGCTGAATTAGAAATAGATTTGTAAATAATTGGTTGTTTCTTGATAAATGGATATGACTGGATGAATTGTGTTGTTTGTTTCATTACTTATTTGTATGCAAAATATGCAAGCCTTGTCTTTACAATGATCAAATGACCAATTTTGTTTTATCCTAAGAACAACAATGAAAGAAAATAAGTGGCGTACATCGCAAATGAATTTGTGAAGGCATTAATTGGAAATCAAGTTTAAATCAGAAATAAGAGGTATATTACTCAAGGAACAAATAAATGATCAAGCCGTGTATATAAACAAGTGAGTCAATACAAGTCTTGGTTAACGCACATGGTCCGTAAAATTCTCGAAACCTGAAAAGGATTAGTAACATCTTCTCTCTCGTGGATTCACAATTGAGGATACAGGTCCTAACTTGTAAGATTATCGTCGAGGCTAAATCCTAGGTAAAAAAACAATACTGATTAAGAAGTGACAGAGGCCATCTTTTGGAATTTTGAGCATTTCCAAGCTCTACCTCACTATATGCTAAGGCATACACTCTAGTCCCGATTCAGCTAAAAGCCTTATTTCTTCAATTCAGCGCAATTAGAAACCTAAGTCCCCTCCTCAAGTAATCCCGCAGCAAAATACCCCAAATTATCCAGCCAAGAACAAAAGGTTTGTCAGGAAGAAAGAAACAAGTTTTGGGGAATATATTTCCCTTACATTACAAGGCAGCGAGGAGAAGAAACAATCTCAAGAATCTGTGAGAAAAGAAATGTAGATTGAAAAGAGGGAATAAGTTTTGTCTTCAGGGCCTATCTCCTCGAATAATTAAGCTCATAGGGGTGTTTCAACACCTAGCACCCTAATGCCAACTCGGGTATGGGAGTCATAGCCCAAAGCTCTTAAGAGCGATTAAAGCCTAAGAAGACAAAACATTGCACTATTCCCTTTCCTAGAAAGAAAAAAAAAAACAAAAAGAGTTCCAGAAAAAGGGAACTGGCCTGATAAGGTGCAGGTGGCAAACCAAAATGCCATGAAAAAGATGTACCAGACCAAGATTAAGGAGAATCTATATTACAAACGGGCTGAAAAGGGATGAAAGTCAAGGCGATTACATAGAAAGAAGAGGTGAACTGCGTAATTTGCAACCAAAATTTTTCAAGTTTCTACCTAATTACCTGCTTCAACATTACAAGCCCGAAAGAACTCTTTGATATTGAAGGTTGAATTTACCTACATTATGATCAATATGAAAACAAGCCTACGGACTTCGACTAGTTTTCTAAGGAGATTCCTAAGATTAACTAATTCAACAAGAAGATGAAAAGGATTGAAGACTCCAGACATACTCACGTAACAAGATCTCGCTGACCGAATCGTAAATGCGTAATTCATCATTGTATTTGTGATAGAAGCTAAACCATTCCTTTTTCCTCGCTTGAAACTAAGTTTAAATGATGTTACATTCCCTTTTTTCAAGTTACAAGGTGGACAAAGTCGTGGGTTTGAATCGTAAAAATGTCCTTGGGTAATAAAGCTCAATTGTTCGAGGACAAACAATACCTTCTTTGCTTCGGGACAAGAAAATTTTAAGTTCGGGGGAATTTGATGAGTCCAAAAACCTACTTTATTTTTAATCCATTTTTCAAGTATTTTGCAAGATAAGAGTGATTCATATGCGTAAACATGGATATCTTACTCCAAATTCAATTTGAAGAAAATTATAGCAGATCCGAGGTCCCAAGAAACCAAGAAAGCAGCCTCAAAGCGTAAAATGAGGTCGCAACTTAAAATCGAGTCGCAACAAGAAGCCTGTCTGCTCAGCTTATTTCCGTGTCACGACATCACCAAGACTAGTCTTGAGAGAGAAATAGAAGGCTTTATCAAACTAGTCGTGATTGGAAATTAAGGTTCCGACCAGAAGTACCAAGGCAGCCAACAATAGAAGTTGCGACCAAGAAATAGTGGCTGAGACGACAGAAATATTCAAGGTAGAATCTTAGGTCGCGACGCCAATTGAAGACAACTGAGGTCGTGACGCCAATCTGAGGTCGCGACGTTGATCCGTTGATGAAGCCACAAATGAGGTCTCCGCAAGAAAATTTGAAGTTGCAACTAGTTCTTAAATGAAGGGATCAACTTGAGGTCGCGACGTGCTGTTCAGGTCGCGACATGAAACTGGATTGAGAGTCACAATACTGGTTTCCGAGGTCAGAACTAAACGTAATGAGTCATGACAAAAGGAGGTCGCGGACTAATTATTAAGGTCAGAACATGAAGCCGAGCTAAACGGTCCCCAGAAGAAAATCAAGTCGGACACCACTTTATCGGGTCAAGGACTCAAATGAGGTTGTGACCAATCATTTAGGTCGCGACCTGAAGAAACACTGAGAAGTAAAAAATCCGTGTCATAACTACGCCGGTGCAATCCTGGACCAAAATGCAACCAAATAGTGAACTATGAGGTCGCGACATCATCTTGAGGTCGTGACCAAAATGTAGGGCGAATAAGAAACTCCAAGGTAAATTCAAGAGCCGAGGTTGCGACCGTAAGAGCGCGCGAATATCAAAGCGATCGCGACCAATTATTAAGGTCAGAACTTCTATTCTAACATGTGAAGCGCGTAAACCACAAAGGAGGTCGCAACCAATCATTCAGTCGCGACAAAACATCGAGAAGTGAAAAACTGTGTCGCAATGTAAAAGGAAGTCACGACCTAGACGGCGCGCAGAAACGGAATGGTGGTCGACCTAAAACTTAGGTCATACGCATAATGCAACAGCGAAAGTTAAGTCCTAACTCGTGGCGAAGTAGCCGATTAACAAAAATGCGTCGCAACCTAAACCGAGGTCGCGGACACGTAACGCGATAAAGGAAGGAGGAACGAGGTTGCGACATGTAACTATGGTCGCTACATCAATTCTTGAAAACAACTGAGCCAACAAGGTCGTGACTATAATTGATGTCGCGACCACTAATCAAAGCAACTGCAAGGAACCAAGTCACAACCGCTATCGTGTCGCAACCGAACGAGTGCAAATGAGAGAAATCTGTGTCGCGACATCGCTGAGGCCTTCCAAATACGAGATGCGACTAGGCTTTTCTTTAGTGAACCACCTGCAGTTTTTCGAATTAGCCCATTTTCTTTTCGATGCTATAAATAGACTTTTTGAGAATAGTAAAGTAACTTCTTCGTCTTCGATACCCATAACTGGGAGAGGAGAAGGACTCATTGTATATTTTAGAGTAGATTTTTCTTTTTTCTTTTCTTTTTTTTATTTTCTTTTCTTTTCTAGATCCGAACCAAATAACCATTTAGAAATGCGTCAAGCCGGATTTAATTTCGATTTTCTTTATACAAATGTCGCCCGAAATTAACGGAGTCTAGATAACTTTTGGAATTCGTTTTTCGCCATTACAACACAAAGTGATGCACCTGATCAATGATCTAATGTGGGTTGTAATGCAGTATTTAGAACGCAGCTTCACTAGATTGGATTTATCGTTAGTTACAGTCTTTTCGCTGCACCCGTGAGAAATACTGACTGGATTAGTCTGGATTGATATTGTTCTCAACCTATCGCCTCAATGATAGCACCGACACCTGGCTCAAGGGAGTGTTTCTTGCTCCGATTTCCGTGAGGCCCTTCGTGACGTAGCCGAGATTCCCGAGCTTGAGCATTCACTGTGGGTATGTTAGACTACTATTGATGAACTACTAAGCTTCGAAGGTTCACTCGATAAATTCCTTTTCACTCATAATTGATACCGAGGGAGCATTTATCAATCTAAATAATCATAGATTTCACTTAATCTAGCGGGAGTTCCTAACCTCGTATTAGATGAGATATGATCAAGTGCTTAAATAACCATTAGATTTAGAAGGATGACTCATCAATTATGGTAGAAGCTTTTCAAAGGACTCGAGAAGGGAAGTAAAAGATCTCGCAGCCTCGTGAAAATGGGTGTGAAGTATCGAGAAAGAAAATACCTGCATCTTGCAAGAAGCCTCAAAATACAGAAGCGTTAAATCCTCGTTTTGAGAAAACTCAGTGAGCCCCTAATCAATGAACACAGAGAAATCCAATTGCATTGTTAGCAATCTTAGACAAATCCAAACCTAAAGAAGCATCAAAAGCACATTTATGACAGAATTTTATTGCTGATAAGATTCTGGGTGATTATAAGTATCTATTTCATGAAATTATTCACAAAGAAGGTTATTCTTATTTTAATAATATTATTACTTACTTTACATAATTTGTTTACAAATTTCTATTATCATTAGTTTCTCATTAAACTCTCACTATCCATTTGGAAGCTCAAATAGTAAGGACCTTAAGTCGCTGGGGTAGTTGATTTCTAATTTCACTAATCTCTAAGGAATGATATCTCGACTTATATCCACTTTTACTACTAGATGACTACAAGACTCTGCGCGGTCATGTACTAAACCCAAAATTTCGAACCCGAACACAAAGGAACTTTTATTCAATTAAAGCAAATCTATCCAATTTAACATGTATGCAAGAAGAGTGTAAGGTTCTTGTAACTATGTTAATTTCTGAGGGGTTTTAGTCTATATAATCAAAGCGCAAACAACTCCGGTTCCAAATTCTTCCCTCCGATGCCCATCTTTGTCAAAAGTCGATGCAAAGATTATGTCGAACAGCCCCATTATCGACAAGTGACCCTAAGTGGATTGAGTTTGTTAGCCACAACCCGCCTCTTATCACCAAAGGGTCGCTGGGTATTGACATCCTTCCGTGTCCGAATCAAGCATACTGGGCTGTCCGAGGGAGCTTGTACACCTTCGCACCTCCAAGACTCTCCCGACCTAATCCCACGTGAAATGAGCCTCTGGGCCGAGATGGGACTCCCACCTCCCGCAAATCCTCTCGAGATCACATGGATTTCCCAAGGGCTGTCAGGCGCTGAGCCAGTCAGCCGCCATGCGGCTGGTTTACTGATTCACCTTCGTGGCTATACGGCCACAGATACCCCGAACTCAAGTATTCTATTTCCTTCCCGAGTCGTATGCAATCGTTCGTTCGAGTGTCCAGAGTCCCGCGGAACTCACAATATCCGTGGTTATCTCTCGCTGGGTCCGACCTCATCCGGGATGGCCATCTCGTAAAATTCTTCACGTACGCACCTCGCAAGCACCTGACACGTGGCCGCCGTGGGGGTGAACCGCCGAGCGAACATCACGCCATAGCTCGGGCCGAGGTGGTCCATGCGGCTCGACGCTCCTCGCCTCTCGAGGATCGCCTGGCCTTCGGGGATCTCTCTCGCCTTTGCCTCCTGTAGTAGCTTCGCCTCCCGCTTGTCACACCCGCTCTCAGGTCAAGAGCCTCTGTGATATGAGGGGCTTCAATCGTTAATGTACTTCTCCTCATGATGAGCACCTCAGCCATGTCACTCGAGACTGAGATGGAAAACATTAAGTCTTTTCGACCGTACTAGCCCAAATGATGAATGCTGATGGAAAACTTCGTCCCTAACATCTACCTTTAATGACTCAAGGCCGAACTCCTGCATAAGACCTCTTTCAAGGGTTCGCATGACAAGAGATAACTCGCTCGCATGTCCTGCTCCGATGAAGCGGAGACTTAATGCGATGGAGAGTCAAACAGGAGATTACGAGCAATGGTTCGTTAAACCAAGCCAATACCGGGCCTTTTGGGGCCAGGGATAGCGAAGGCTTTGCATCGCATTTGCCTGATACCCATGCAACTCCATCTGGTTCTTATAAGTATTAAGATGGTCAATGGGATCCTTCGCTCCATCAAACGCTCTATTCACAGATCCTAAACTTCTCATTGAGCGGGAAAGGCAGCACTTCTAAATGTGAACGCAACGAGGACCTGGGCTGGTCACACCAAGGTGTCCATGAGTTCCAGAGCCCGGGCCTACGACTTCCTTCGGCAGGGCCAGCCCGCTGATGCCTCAACCTCTCGCTTCTCCCACGATCGCCTCCCCATTCTCAATACGGCGGCCGCCCATCGCTTCTCTCGGTCTCCCGAAAGTGAAGCCTATCGCGCCCTCTCCTTGGGCAAAAGGCTCGTGGCCTCGCCTACCGATTCTCGTTTCTGCTTCGCCTCGAGGGCGAGGTGTGGCTATTCTTCCGAGGTGGTATCGTGGCCTTCTCCCGAAGCACTTCCCGCGCGCGATCCGCCCGGGCGAGGCCGCTCTTAATCCCTTATCAAGGTTGGTCGTGAGACTGCGCCTCCATCTCGCTTCAGGTTATCGGTATAGTTTCCCAGACGCCAGAGAGCCTCGGCTATCTACGCTGAGACGCCGGGTCTTGCATCCCCGGAGGATCATGGTTCTTCTTGTGTTCCGAGTTGATATCATCAATCACTGAGAGGTCAGCTTTATTTGTAAAGGAACTGTCGTTCCCATAAACGGCGCCAAACTGATGATGTTTTTTCAACCGGAATCGCCGGTGCATGGCTTTAATTGGTCGGCCCACCCGCCGCTTCCGGCGCTGACTCTCTTCAAAAACAAGAAACAAAAAGAACTCCGCGTGCTCGCCGTCGCCGCCCGGCGCTGAGGGCGAACAATGTTTCATGCACCTTCACCGCACGCGGCCTCGGTATTTATAACATATGTTTTTCCCAATCGATGGTGGTAAGGATTATTTCCCTATCGACGGGGGTATTTTCCGTCTTTATCGCTATCGAATTAATTAATGGATAATAAAGTGAGTTACAGAATTATCCTTCTTCCTTATCGTGAGATCTCATTTGGATTACGTATCGTCGTTATCGGGAATTATCCTACTTCCTTACCGTGAGATTCGGGCCATTTTACAGACATGCCTTTTCAAACTATCTATGTTATCGCCCTCGGTGAACGAACCAGCTCCCGCCAGGGTCCAGGTCGCGGCTGTGTTCCACTGGCTTACTCTTTTCCTTGGCTTAGCAGCTGGCTTCTACGCTACTTATTTTTAAACTCCTATCAAGTTGTTTCAAATTTCTTGTACGCACGGCGTGGAAAAGGGCCAGACAAGCTAATCTGGATGCGACTTCACGTGTTTGCCAAGGCCGGGTTTGCCAGGCTTATTGGGCCGCCGTATGTCCCGTGATAATGATGACTTTTCTGCCAGCGCCATTTCTTCCGCTCTTTCGCTTCTTATGAGAACATCCTCGACCGTCGCTTTAGGTTCTCCTCGATCTCAAGCCTTTTTTGTTTCTCCGCGAGTTCTAGCTTTCCCTTTCTTAACATTCGCTCTGACCTTCCGTGTGTAGTCTCCTCGCTTTTGGTGATACCTCGCTTCGAGGTACCTTTGTCTCCGTCTCCCGGGACGCGCGCCTTTCTTCCTTCAGGTCCTTTCTCGAGCAATATAGCGAAACACAAGGCTACTTGGTTAGTTCCTTGTTCTATTAATTGCTATTCTCTACGGGTCGGTTGTTCTTCTTCTACAAGACAAGGCGACTCTCCGTCTTCCGCTCAAGGAGAAGGCGTCCACCGTAACGTAGGTTCCTCGAGAGACGCCAGGAACCCCCTTTCCTCGGGACAAGGCAAGGGAGAATTGACGATTAAATACCCCGAGGATCTGAATATCCGAAGCCGCCCGCGTGCGTAATGCTCCGCGCGGACCTGCAGCCGAACCTTGTATGGAGAAACTGGGCGAGGCGTTACAGCGCCCCGCGGTCCAAGATCTAGTCTCCCGACATTTCTCGACCTCTCCTACGCGGGTCCAAGTGCCCAAGACGGTGTTTCTTCGAGGCGGCCTTCGACAATGGCCTCCGCTTTCCCCTACACCCCTTTATGCGGTCTCTGCAACATTTCAACATCTCGCCTCTTTCTTAACCGCCCACTGGTATTTCGACTGGTCATGGTTTTCTTCGTGACAAGTATTTTGTGTTCCCAAAGATACTGCTCCTGATCTTTTTTTTTTAGTGTAAAGGAAGCCGCCAAGGGCTTCCTTTATCTATCTACATGACAAATACCGATTATTCCTGACTCCCATCTTCCCATGCACTTTGAAGGAAGCATTTTTCGCTGGTCACAGCCGAGTACGACTCCCTTGATAAGGATGATACTGGGCATTCCGCCAGTTCGACCACTTCGAATCTACGCGTGGAGCATCGCCGTTTAGTTCCGCCTTAGCTAGTAAGTGATAGGCAGTTCTAATTTCGCATTGGCCGCGGTGTCTCAGAGCCCGTCCGATCCAAATTTCCGAAGACAAAAGTCATAAAGCTTGGGTTACTGAAAGTAGGTCTTCCGCGCGCTACTTGAGCCATCGCGCCTGACATTCTGCATCTTCGTGTCTCGAGGTCCTTCCATCCCGCCGCTGAGACCTACACCTCCCTCCGTTATGCTTTCACGACGGGCCTCCCGCGCAGCCAAGCCCTCACTCTCAAGGGAGAGCTTGCCGAGCGGAGACGTTATCCCGTGAGGTCCCGGGAGTGTGAAGCGAAACCTGGGGATTCTCCCGAGAAGGGCCGCCATCCCGGTAGTCCCGGGTCGGGGACGTCTCTTCCTCACCTTCTACCCATGTCCTAGCTGGGGCAGTGTTGCTTCGCTCCGCCGGGAGGTCTCCTAGAGCCCCTAGTTCGCAAAGATCGCTCCGGGTCCTCGCCGCTAAGGCCTATGACTCCTGAAAGGCCGAGTCTTGGGCTGAGGTCATGCCTATCACCGTTCGAGTCCTCGGGCAGAAAGTGCGTATTTCCTTCTTCGAGGGCGAAAAGCCGAGGAGGAAATGCCCCAAAGTTAACCCGAGAAGTGCAATTTCTCGCTTCTTCAATGCCGAGCTCGACCGGGCGCGGCCTCTCGGCCCATCCTTAGAGATTCTGACCTCAAAAGGTCAGGTGCCCCGGGCCCCGTCGGGTAGCCTCGCCCCATCCCCTCCCAGGGCCGCCTCCCCCAAGTTCCCGTGGTCTCGTGCGTCCGCTTATCTCGGGCCTGAGTCGTGTTAACTTTAAGTCAGGGTATCTGTGAGGTGGCTAATTACGGAAGAGTCTGCCAAGAGGGTCAACCGAACGAGGCCACGTCAAAGCCTACTAGAGTCTACAGCGAGGGTGACCGCCTTGCTTTTTAGTGAGCCGAGCCATGAGATCGTGCGTAATATGACGGAGGAGGCCGTGAAGCTTAAGCCCTATGAAAGGCACTACAACGACGCGAGCGCTGGGCCGACAGTGGGAAGAAAGGCATGGGATAGCTTAAGAATAGCCGAGGTCGAGCTTCGGGAAGTTGTGATGGGCCGTAGCTGCCCAGACTTACTCTCGGGCCGAGGCCGCAGATGCCTGCGCCCGATCAAGCTCGTGTAGTCGTGATGAGCCGCAATCATCCTGCAACAAGCCGCGGCAACTAGGGAAGAACCGCATGTCGCAGAGATGAGCCATAATAAAGCAAATACGGATGGAGCCCGGTCGTGAAGCTTCCGAGGCCGCAAGCTCAACGCCCCGATCGAGGAGCGCCACGGGCCACGCAGGTGACCTTCCGTGAGGCAAGAAACTTTGGTCGTTCAGCGACGTGGATATACGTAGCCTGAGGGGATAAGGCCCGCACTCACTAGCTTCGCTTCGGATGGCTTCCGTCTTCAGAGAAGGTTGCTAATGCCTACCCTGCTCGGACTCCTAACTCGATATCCCTGACGGCGAGGCGCAAGTGGTCCTTTTCCGCCGACCGCTTCCGAGAGACAAACACCCCGGCCGAGGCTCGCTCCCCTTCTTCGCCTTTTACTCCCTTTTCTGATGTCTGAACTCCTTCATATAGCTTTGCTTGTTTGTTTGTTTTTTTTCATACCCAAGCCGAACCCTGATATACGATTACGTTCTCAATAAATACCCACTTTATCTCATCGCTACCCCCTTTCATTTTTTTTTTCTCTCTTTTTTTTTTTTTATAACCGCGCCCTCAGGTTAGCTCGCCCGAGCTACTCTAGATCGCTGGCTATATGGCTCGCTTGCCGAAGGGGCCTCAAATTCTTCAAAACTCGGGTCGCTGCGAGGCTTCGCTGGTTGCTCGCCTCGAGCCGAATCACTTAGCACAGCTCAGCCGAGCACTGAGCTCTTCAACCGAAAGTACCGAGGGCTCCGCTGGCAATTTGTCTTGCCGAACTGCCCCGGGCTACCCGGCCTTAGGGGCCGAGCAGCCGAGCTTCAAAACCGAAAGGCTAGTCTTCGTGGCCTAATCCGCCCGAGCCGAACCGGCCACAATTGCCCGAGCTGAACTCGCCTGCCGCTATATAGCTCGCCTGAGCCGAGCGCTTAAGCTCTTCAAAACCGGGCCGCCGAGGCTTCATGCTATTCGCTGCCGAACCGACTCTAAAGCACGCTCAGAGCCGAGCAAATAGCTTTGGAAACCGAGCTACCGAGTTCGGGCTTTATCCGCTTAAGGTAATCCACCACTCTCGGCTACCAAGCCCGAGTCGGGCAAATGAAACAAAACCCAGCAACTAAGGATCCATGGGCTATTACTGATCCGAACTACCTATACGGCTCGTCGAAGCCGAGCAAATAATTTCAAAACCGAGCTACTAAGGTTCGAAGTGGGGCTAATCCGCCTGAAATAACCGTCTGTGCTACCCGCCTTAGTCGAGCTGAAAGCACTTCAAAATTGAGTCACGAGGCTTCAGTATTAACTGGGTCAATCGAACCGCCCCGCTACCAGCCCGAGCCAGCAACTGAGCTCTGAAAACCGAGCCGCGAGGCCCGCACACTACCGGAGCCGAACCGCCTCCCGCCACAGCCCGAGCCGAGCAACAAATGAGCTCTTCAAAATCGGGTCATCAGTGCAAATTACATTTCCACTTCTGGAAAATGCGCGTCTTTAATGTCGTTCACTGAGAATCGAACGATCAAGGACATCTGCGGCTACGCAGGTGATCCGAATCAACAACATTCAGATCCTAAATTCTCCCACGCCGTAGTCGAGCCACCGCGGCAGATAAATCGTCTGTGTGGTCTAACACAGGATGGGTTTTCATTTTACCAAATGACTCAGATCATGATTCAAAATTATGAGGCTTACCTGATTTTGATTTGCATTAAAAGTGTGGTTGTGGTGTCACTAAGCCAAGTGAAGCGTTTAAAATAAGATGTAAGAAAGAAACACTCAGTTTGGGGTCAATAGTTTGATATGATGGGTTGTAGAGGTGTCCTCAAGTTATTTCTAGATTAGGCAAATGACATATAGTCATTTCCAAACTCGGATCTTTGTTTAACTTTAAAAACCAACCCAAGAAACCTTCCTATTCAACTAAAGCATTTATCGAGCATTTAATGCTTCAAAGAAGGAAAATAAAGCATTTAACCTACTTTTTGCTCAGAATGACATCTAATGGATGTCGTTGCATCACCATTACACTACACTGAACCCTAAAGCCATGCCAAGTATCGACCAAAGAAAATACATTAAATAGCATTTAAACCTAGTTTGGAAAGTCTAAACACAACACGCCAGCACTGCCTATGAAAACAAAGGAACACCTTCAAACCAACATCAACCAACCTAGCAACCCTCCCCTTCAAGGTTTTAAGGCTTAGCCAAACATCCTTTGAGTTGTCATCCTCAAAGGTATGTGTTCAAGTGAAATTTCTAGAAAAAATGAGAGAAAGATGGCAGAGAAGAGAGAAAATGTGGGAACCAAAACAGTGGATCGTGTGAAAAGCCGCGTGAAATGAATAGCTAGGGTTACAAATGTTCATAACATGGCTTATATAGCCTCCCAAACATGTGAAAATACCAAATCAATCCTAAATAATGTGATTACATTGGAGGCAAAAGATAATTAAACAAAATGTGATTCAAGCCGATCACAAAAAACAAGGAGTGCAAGATTTTCGCTGATGACAAGGGATTGCTTATCATAGCGAATACAAGCATACGGTAATCACCATGATACAGTAATTTTCGCTATGATAGCTAAATTTCTATCATAGCTTAAATTTGGCCATAGCGAATTTTCGCCATGACCGTAATATTTCGCTATACTGCGGATATATTTTCGCTATATTGTAGGAATTCGGGCTATGCCATACCGGTTGCTCCAATCATCCCGCATCCTCCAAACTTAATTTCTCCTCTTCCAAATTTTGATATATCTTCATCCGTGCTTGATGAAATCACCGAGAATTCATAATGAACTCAAGATAAATCAGCATAATTGCAATCGTCAAGCTTGATATGACGGGAGGAGGTTTAATAAACCCGCAAACTACCAAAACAACCTCAAACAAAATCGCAATACTAATGGACCGCACATGTCAATCGCCTTAATTAATATGATTAGTACTAAAAAGCACTCAAACCTATCTTAAATAGGACTAAATAGCACTGGGGTATTAATCACACCCCCAACCGACACGCTGCTAGTCCCTTAGCAATGCTAAAATAATAAAGTGGTATGTGTTATTTTGCAAAAAGAGTATTCTATTCAAAAAGTGTGTGTACGAGGCTTTACCTTCGTGATGAAAAAGTTAGACTCAGACAAAACCATCACAGAGAACACTGGGGCTACATAGAACAAGTTTCGGGGCAACATCAATTCCAAGGAAGTCAACCTAAACTTCTACCAAAATCTATGTGTTTTAAGGTAACCAGTTTATACCAATAAGTTGCAAAGCCATTCCCTCCCCCCAACCAAAATACTGCCAGGACCTTAAACTGATGACCAACCTAAAGAGAGATTCAAGATAATCTCTTATTTCTTACTGATTGTATCAGTAGGTGCAATGCTGAAAACTCGACTTCACCAAAGTCCGTGTAACGGGGGTCCATCGATGACTCCCAACCAATCAAGGTTTAGGGCATCAAGTCAAAAGGATCTTCCGACCACTAACTATTCAGGATTCACCCCGGACTTCGAATGATTTCGAAAATTCAGCTCCTACAACTCGCTAAACTCTACCCATCCACCCATGTAGCGAACAATAAAGCCGCGATCCCAACCAATGTGAAGGCCAGTAGCACTGGCTTTAAAGGCCGCCATATACCCTGACCGTGTTCTGCTTCAAGGCAAAGTGTCACTAAGCCAATTCTCTTTTTTTCTTTCTTTCTTTTTCTTTTTTCTTTCTTCGTGGAACACTTCATCGGGTCTTCATGCAACAAAACCTATTATGGGTCAGCCAACTAGCTCTTAAGGCCTAAGGTGCTAAAGGAGATATACGCTTCCCAACCTATTGATGAAAAACCGATGTGCGCTCGTGGGTGTGATTAGCCAAAGGCTGGGATGTACAAGGTCACACTTTGAAACTTCACCGACCAAAACTTCATCATGCATGGAATCGTTTCTAAAGATTATGGTAAAGATACAAGGCTTCAATTTTCAACTCAAGATAAGAGCGTAAACAAAAATATTAAAGAAACAAAGAACAATTTTTATTAACAATTTGGGCTCGCAGGTACGCAGAATCTGGTACCAAAATCAAAAGTAAGGAACATACTTTAACACAAACTCCGTCCCAAAGACGAACGAGAGTTGTGAGTGTGTGGACGGAGCGGTACCTCCTCAATCGGGCAGAGAGGAGTATGATCATCCCCTACCCAGCAAAATGAGGTGTCAATAGAAGTGGTCATGGCACTGCACTACAACAAAGCAAAACATGCCACTCAACTGATTACTACAAAAAATTTTAAACAAAAAGAAACTAAACAAAATTACAATTAAATTAAGTACTGAGACACCGTAGGAGCCACCCCGAAATGTGTGGCCTCGTGGTCTCAAGGAGGGTCAAGCATGAGAATTTCCTCCCTAATCCATACCGTCGCACAACATGTGGCTTCACTCTCTCGTCCATTAACCTCGATCACCCCATTATCATTCGATCGGTGCAGTCTACCGAACCATCGTGTGCTTGTCGAACGATGAATGGACCCGCCCATCACGACTGAGCTTGCTCCTGGAATATGGAGTTTGAATCACACGGAGGACTTGGTCCCCTTGTTGAAATTCTTGCTAGTTACACATTCAAGGCAAAGGGAAGGATCATGCCATTTTTTCGATCTTTCCTTTGCAATCTCCGAGTTCAAGTAGGCATCATTTCGTATTTCTTCTAACTCCTTGAGATCAAGGAACCTTTTGAGCCCGGCCTTACTTAAATCCATGTTCAGTTTCTTGATTGCCCACCAGCTTTATACTCGATTTCCACTGGAAGATGACATGCCTTTCCATGTACTAACCGATAAGGGGACATTCCGAGAATCGTTTTGAAAGCCGTCTGAGAGCCCATGAATCAAGCAATTTGATGGACCAATCTTTCCTGTTGCTGTTCACCACCTTCATTAGAATGGTCTTAATCTCCCCGCTGGGCAAGCTCTTACTTGACCACTTGTTTGAGGATGGTGGCGGTAGCCACTTTATGTTTAACATCATATTTAGTCATGAGGTTTTCAAAGGCTCAAGGCGTAAATGAACCTCCATCACTAATAATGGCTTTTGATACCCCGAACCCGAAAAGATGTTTGCTTTCAAGAATTCGGAAAGCACCACCCCGTGGTCGTTGGTTTTATGTGATTGCCTCAACCCATTTTGGACACATGTTTACCCCACCAATATGTATGTATTACCATAAGATCCGGGAAAGGTCCCATGAAATCGATGCCCCAAATATCAAATAGCTCGACCACCAAAATCAGTCTGGGGGCATCATATGACGGCAGAATAATCTCCCGAGTCTGGGCATCTATCACATACTCTGCACATTTGGTGTGCTTCTTTAAACAGGAACGCAGAAACCAGACTGCAACACCTTCATTGTCGTCTTCTGGGAAGCAAAGTGCCCACCACAGCACTCGTGGCAAAGGGGCTTAGAATTCCCCCATTGTTTCTCTCTTCAGCACACACTTCCCGATTATCCGATCCGCACATTTAAACAAGAAGGGCCTCTTCCCAATAATAGGAATGGATCTTGGCTATGAAATACTTCCTATCTCGTTTCTTTCCAATCATAATGATTTCTCCCGCCATGAGGAAATTGGCAATGCGAGCATACTGTGGAGCTTTCTCCAACTCCGTGATTAAAGATTCTTCAGAAATTCATCATCAATGGGCTAGCCATGAGGCCGCGGGCTATCATAATCTAGAAAGATGGTCTACCACAACATTCTCTACCCCTTTATCCTTAATTTGCAAAGCTTAAATTCAAGGTAAGAACCCATCTGGATAAGTCTCGCTTTAGCATTGGGCTTGGATCAGAGGATATTTCAAAGCTTTAATGATCTCAGAAAATGACTATATCATACCCAACCAAGTATGCTCAAATTTGTCTAAGGCATTGTACTAACGCTAACAATTCTTTCTCCGTGAAGAGTATAGTTCCTTTGTGCTTCATTCAAGGTTTTGCTTGCATAATAGACTACATGAGGTTTTCCACCTTCTCATTCAAGAACTCGCTTTCCAATAGCAAGATCACTTCGCATCACATCACCTCAAAAAGGCAACCCGCCAATCAAGCGCACTATCAGTGCAAAGTGGGTCAAATGAGACTTCAGCCTTCAAAGCTTCACGACAGCTTTTTTCCTGAAACAAATTTGGGCAAGATCTTTCAGCAACTTATAAAGCGGCTAAGCAATTCGAAAAATCCGATGAATCTTCCGTAAAGCCCGCATGGCCAAGGAATTGCCTAACTCGTTTTACATTAGTCGGAGACGGCGCTCTGAAATAAGTTCAATTTTGCCTTATCAACTTCTATTCCCGTTTGAAATAACATGCCCTGCAAGATAACTCTCGGTTCACCATAAAATGGCATTCTGGCTTAAGCACCAAATTTCTTTTTCCTCGCACCTCTCGCAGGATAGCCTCAAGATTAGCTTCACATTCTTCGAAATCACCTCCGGCATAATAAAGGACGCTCATCCATGTATACTTCCATTATGCGCTCCACCATATCGCTAAACATACTAAGCATACATCTCCGAAGGTAAGGTAGCCAAAGCCATCAAAAGGCATCCTCCTCAGAAGCATAAGTTCCACAAATGTAAAGTAAAGGTGGTCTTTTTCGACCTTCGTGCACCCTATCTCGAAAGTACCTCGAATAGCCATCCAAAAAAACAATATAATGGGTGTCCGTAAACTCTCAAGAAGTCGGGACAATGAATAGCAGCTGAAGCGATCTTTTCACATTTACAGCCTCAGAATCTATGCATACCCTCCAACCGGT